>JARKHS020022888.1:0-194679 GCA_030143305.2 Amblyomma americanum | reverse complement strand
GCGATAGTTCGATGTTAAAAACTGAGAACGGTTCAAAGAAATTGTTCAAGCCAAAGTAAGATGTTAGGTTCAAGGATTAGTTGGGCTTGTTTGATGAGGAGGAGTCGACAAATTTTTGAAAAGTTTTTCTTGAAATCAAGAAATATGCAGTCAGCTATTGAGCCTTTATCAATGATAGTATGACGATTGTGAGTGAATGGTGCTAATTGCGTTTCACATGAAAGAAATTTTCGGAAACCACGCTGGGCGCTGTTGAAGAACGAGTTAGTTTCCAGAAAGTTAGCGATATGGGAGCACAGGATGTGCTCTAGTAATTTGCAGCGAATACCGGTTAATGAAATTGGGCGGTAGTTGAGAACTTTTGCTACCTGATTTGTAAACCGGAACCACCTTCCCGACTTTAAAGACAGCAGGAAGAGTGCAGGAGTCGATGGATTGCTGGAAAATCTTGCAAAGCATAAGCGATGAGTAGGTTCGGGTGCTTTCCAAAAATTTTCAGTTGATTAGGTCAGCGGCGAGGCTAGATGATGTTTTAAGGCTGTCAATTAATTTCATGATGCCGCTGTAGGATCAATGCAGACGGGGTCCATTATTGGGTACGCATACGACTGAGAGAGTGGTAATGCTGTGATAGGACAAATAATAAAGTTATTACTGAAAGTTTTGTCTAATACGTCGGGGGCATCCGGCATAGGGAGTCCGTCAGGATCTGTTAAGTGAATTGAGTCGACTTTCCTTGGGTTAACTGTGCGCCAGAATTTTCGGGGATCATTAGTAAGCATGGAGGGTAGGGTGTTGTTGAGGATATTACCTTTGGTGTTCTTGAGTGCGGTTACATATGCGTTATTAGCTGCCGTATAGGCGCTCCACCGGGCGTTTGAAGGGGAACGTGAAGCGTTACGAAACAGGTCTTTTTTCTTGTTTCATTATCTTTTGAGGTGAAGGTTATACCAAGGTGCGTTTGAGTTTCAAGAAATGGTTCGTAGGGGAATGTGCTTATCGATTAGTTGTTGTATTCTGTTACTGAAGATGCTCCAATTTTTTTTAACTAACCGGTTTTCGAAACTATCCAGGAAGGTGCTAAGTAATAGAGACAGCTCATTGTTAATGATCTCCAAATTAGCTTCAATGAAGTCTCTGATCACCCATGCCTTGATATGTGTTTAAAAAATTTTCTACCCCACTGCTTATTCAGGGATGCATATTGAGGGCTTTAGTGTTAAAGAGTAAGCGACAAAGCGGTGACTTATTGAATGATTTTTTGAAGTCAAGAAATACGTCATGAGTGCCCTTCAAGAAGGTCATATTACCGTGAATGCCAGTAACAAATTTAAATAATTCTGTCTCACAAGTTGGATTACTCCGTAATTCGTGCTGGTTTAAAAAATATCATATCATTATAATCCACATGATTCGTCACAATGTGTCCCGAAACCGCACTAAATATACTTGTCAAACAGAAAAGGCAATAGTTGTAGTTGTAAGTGGTGAGGAGGACTTCTTTCCACAGGAACGACTCAGGCGATTTTTCTGTTTGCTGGAAGACGCCCATGACCAAGTGAGTTATTTGAGAGGTTTTTATTAACAGGTTCTTTTGCTCTCCTCAGGAACCGCACCGGCATTCTATCAAGCCCAGGGCCAGATGGTCTATGCACCTTCCCATTCACTGAGAGTACACCTTCAGGTGAGATTTAATTGGACTGCATGACAGGTGTAGAGCTACCAAGAGGTGGAAAGCGCGAGGGAGAGGAATTGTCATCATTTAAAGCAGCGCCAAAAATAAACCGAAACGCTTTGCGCGAAAAGCAGGTTTGAGAGGACTACCCTGGGCGTCTTCAAAACAGAAAAAAAATGTGCAATTAAAGGGGGGCTGAAATGACGTTTTTGAGAATTCGAGGTAGTTCAAGAATTCGAGCGTTCGAACCTTCTAGGTAAAGCTTGCCAAGTAGTTTTGCGCTAGCGTTTAAAATGGCGACGTAATCTTTGCTTGAAACCGCGTTGATGTTCAGACTTCTCCTCACTGTGCATAAGAAGTGCGAGGAAACTTGTTCTGATGTCATTGGTGCCAAAATTTGATGTCCGCTGCGTTCGTCCACGTGCTGCCATGCATCGTCAGGTGCCACCAGAAAATGCTTCGTATCTTCACTTTCGGTGGCGTTTCCTTCCTTGAAGCAACCGTTCCTTCGCTTGAAATCTAGCGTCGACGCAACGACGTCGTAAGTGCGGCCTCTTCCTGTCGCTGGGCACTGCAGTGAAGAGAGAACGATGACAGGGTTTTGTTCGGCGATTAAGTCGCCATTTAAAATGCTAGCATAAAAATCTTCGATGATTAATCTGCAAGCTTCATACATTTGACCTTTTAACTAGTAGTTTTCTAAGACATAAGCACTTTCTCTTTAAGTTGGGGTTAAATATCTCAAAAATTTTTGTTTTAGTTTAAGTTCATGGGGGTTTGACGTCCCAAAGCGACTCAGGCTATGAAAGACGTCGTAGTGAAGGGCTCCGGAAATTTCGACCACCTGGGGTTCTTTAACGTGCACTGACATCGCACAGTATACGGGCAGAAATTTCTTGTGAGTTTCCTTAAAAAGGAGGATAAATGTTTCTTTAAAGAATGGAATTTAGCAAGCCTAACTTGTTTTGTGACACCGTTAAGACAGACGTGATATCTGACCCATCCAGTTTTTAAAGCCGATTAATTGCCATGTGGTTGAGTCGTCGCCTCTGGAACATAATCTTTTCGTATTAGATTTGAACCATGCATGATTAACATATTTTTATTCAAATATTTGCCACTAGAGCCTCTATCAGTTTGTGCACTTCCATCTTGAGAACTTGCCAATTTCGATCGACTGAGAGGTCATGGAAGTTTTCAAGGAAGGAAGGCAAAAATCCTTTTATGACCCTGTTGACCTCACCATGTTTAGCCCTCGGGAAGCAGATGTACGTTTCGACGTGGGCGGAATGCGAGTACTTCTGAGGCAACGCTTCATAATAACGGTCTTATGATTGCTTAAATATTCTAATGAATTTCAAGAAGAAAGTGCCGGGGGGAGGGCATTTGTGCAAAACAGGTCAAGAATTTCGTGACTTCTGTTGGGATCTCCAATTATTTGTAAGAAGTACAGCACAGAAGCTTTTCTAAGAAAGCAACGGTGTTCAAATAGCAGTCTATCTTTACCACTTTCCTCAGAGTTGTCGTCCCACCTTAAACCAAGAAAATTAAAGTCCCTGATAAGAAACGAATAATAATTAGGACATTAGGTCGGCATAGGCGCCCAGCTTCCTTCGGATTAAGTCTCAAACAATTCCTGCGTGATCTTCCTAGTTTTTATTAGGCTCACTGTTACTGCTTAGAACAATAACTTATTGCTGTGCAATCTATACTCCAGGTCGGCCATTTCACTAGTCTATGGGCAAAATTTGGTCTCCGCAGTTGGGATATGTCGTCGAAGGTCATCACCATGGGATGGAGGATTTATTACCGTTTGATCCACGAGTTCCTATGTACGCTGTCAATTCGTCTGGCAATGCCCTTCAGCGACGGTGGGGTTGCGTTTCGAAGAGCGGTACTTTCGGCTATAAAGCAGTCGAGCCATGATTGCAGTTTATCAAATAGTTTTGACTCCGGTTTCAGCCCTACGGTGCCATCCAAGGGGAAGAGGTTAACAGGGAAGGGAACAGAAACAAGGGTACAGTTCAAAAGACGTTTTGTTCTTTAGGGAGTGACGACGGCATTTAGTCCCCGGACACGAACGGACGGTGCAAGGAGACGAACAGGGGGAGGACCTGCATCACGCTCTCTTGCTCTGCCCCGCTGTAAGTCACCAACTTTACTGCCAAGTTTGCTGCTTATGAAATTGTGGCCTTTTCTAATCGAAGTCTGCTTGATTACGCAGGAAGTGAAAAAATAATGCGATCAGGCTTTTCAATAACAAGAGCACCGTCGCTATTAGCGCGTATGCCAAGATTGTGGCTTCAAGGGTGGTTAAAGGGCATCGGAGCAATCAATAGCTGAGAATGCGGCGAGACAAATGCAACGCTTTTCGAAATCGGCATGGGAGTGAGTTGCGTGGTGCGAGTAAATGGCTTACGCAATTTCATTGTGTTGCTATAAGTACATGGTTTTATTCTGCCTGGCAGTGAAGTGGTGCTTGAAGCGGCCAACGGCCGGTCGTCATTGCAGCACAGTGCACTCGACGGCGCTCGGGGCAGTACCGCCGTGGCCAGCTGGAAAGGGGGGCCGTATAAACGAGGCAGCAGCGGTGAGGAAAGACTGAGCCGATACGGCGCCAGGAACGATCGAGTGAGCGTTGCCATGATCACGGCAGAGCCGCCTGCGAAGCACCATGCGCCCACACGCACACTGCTCGATCGCTTTATTTTGAGTTAAGGACGTGGTTAAAAGCGCGTCATCTCTTTTAACGACTGTCAAAGCCTCCTGCGGAAGCGTATGGCAACAAGTTACCGAGGGCATCTAAGGTACTTACGTGCGATTGATGCGGAAGCAATAAAATTTTATACAAATTATATTCCGATTCTATTCTAATTTGTTCAAACGTTATTCTAATTATATTATTTTCCTTTATTATTTTTGCAGCTGTAAATAATAGTACTGACAGTTACAGGCTAACATTTTGTATTTTTCCACCTTAGATGACAACAGGCAGTTTGTACCAATCGCGAGCTTTAACGCCGCCACTTTTCGGGTGACGTCGGGTTTCGTGTTGATGAGCCATCTAACGCTTTCGCATTAAAGCCCGCCACACGCTGCATGAGTAATAGTAATACGTTGAATGAACTGCGACTGAGCTGCGACTGAGTCGTTTCCGCGCTTTCCTTAATGATATGTTCTCCTTTACCTGAAGTGTAATAATCTCTCTTTCTCCCTTCCAGGCTGGACATAACCGTGAGTATGCGGGATGGCTGCCCTCAAAATATATGCAAATATGGGGTTTAACGTCACAGTTTTCAGCGGGGTGGTCGTGAGAAGCATATTCGGCGCAGGTCTGTTTGCCCCGGCAGCTGTGCGAACCGTGGCCGTACCTCTGGCATTTATTGCATCGACGTGGATTCGGCATGTATGGTCTGAGTTTGAGCTTTGTGTAGCCTACTTCAACACATTCACGTGGTTTGCTAGAGGCAAAAGTGAGAACAATGTGCTTGGTTGCGGTTTCCGTGTTCTCGCGCCTTATTTTGATTCTTTACACATTTGTTACGTTTTGTTCTTTATGTCCGTCTAGGAGGTCTTCTTCGGTTAGGTACTTCTGGTCATCATCAGAAATTACTCCGCGAACAGTGTTCAATAAACGACGCTGGCTGCTTGTCACTGGAATTTCTCCAAAACCTGCCACTGCTGACAACTTCTCGTATTGATAATTGTAAAGACCTTACCGTAGGAGGTCCCCATTTGCAAGTTTCTTGACTTTGTAGCCTTGTCCGTTGCTTTCGGTTAGCGTTCATACTACGAGAAAAGGTGCCACCAGTCGTGCAGTTATGTCCGTGTGCTCGCTGTGGACCACGTGGTACCTCGGAATGTTGTTTGCGTTTTTTTAAATTTGAAGTCACTTCGGTGCGCCCTCGTTTTGGAGGGAGATTGGTTGCAAAAACGGATGTAGCCATAAAATAGTTGTCTATTCACCCGTGGTGGCAGCCACCCACCATGGAGTTCAACGAGGGGACAGGACAGCAACTTTTAACCAAGTCCTGCCCTCGCCAGCTGTATACCGCGACGATAACCAAATATGGGGCAACTGAGGGTAGTTACTCCACACAAGGCTAACCCTAGCCGCCAGGAAAGAAATGAAAAACGAAGAAGTGAATAGGGGACAAGAGAGTTGTAAGAAAGAGGATAGGAAAGTGATAGATGGAGGGGAGGACAGAAAAGGCGACTGCCGATTTCCCCCGGTCGGGTCAGGCCGGAGGTGCCGGCTACAGGAAGCTTGGGCCAAAGTGGTGTGTTGCCTCCGCCGAAGGGCCTTAAAGGTCCAAACGCTCGGCATCGGCTCAACCACCGGGAGCCCCTTTTCCCCGGACACGTCGATGCCACGCACGGCTAGGCGCGGGCGCTCGGGTCCGTGGTGATGCACTGTTCACCATCATACCCCTGCAGGGATGTCCCTGCGGATGCTCGGGAACCCGTGGTGCCACCACTCACCAACGCCTGCAAGCTGCAGACGCCCCCAAGCGGGGAGGTATGTTTGGTGAATGCACTGCAAATTCAGAATAAGAGAGACTACAATGTTTTTGAGGAGTATTTATATTTCCTGTCGCATCCGCGATTATTTTCCGCCGGAAGTTGTTTGAATCAACGAAAAACTAGAACCAATGAAAATATTTCCGAACTCTCTCGTGGGAAGAAAAAATACACCTGTAACAAATGCTATCACGTTTCTGGCCTTCATATTCTCTGCAGTTATGCGTGCTAATATGTGTTAAAGAGTGCACATTTTTCGCAGTAAACTGCGTGCTCTATAACTTACCTGCAAATTCATGTTTTTAGGTCCCTTTTTTCGCTAAAGCATGGCTGTCATGCTTTCTGTTTGGCGCTTTCTAGAGAATATTGCCACCTAGCATTGCGAGGTGGCGCGCAGCTGACCTAGAAGACGACGATGAAGGGCTTTCGCTATAACTTATCAACCGATCACCCGATATAGTCACCCTATTCTTGGACGGTGTGCGCTTGCGCTGGTCTAAGAGTATTTAAGCTGTGTGTGCGTCTCTGATTAAACAGTTGTCAGTCAGCGCTGTGTTCGTCCTTATTTCCCGTCTTCCTTTCTTTGGCTATGTGCCGCTGCGCTGGAATACCATGAATGTGACTCAAGAATACCAACTAGCCAAAGAACTGACTCTACGGAAGTACACGCTGATTCCTATGCATATTGTGCGAAAGGATCTTAATCAGCGTCTGGTTCAACCTCTCGACGGCCCCGTTGCATTCAGGGTGGTAGGCTGTCGTCTGCAGTTTTTTGACGCCCAGCAAGCGGTAAACAGTTTGCATCAGCTTTCCGGTGAAATTAGTTCCTTGGTCAGTGAGTAGCTGTGAAGTAACTCCGTGACGCAATACCACCTCTTCGACATATGCCCTCGCCACAGTCTCAGCCTTCTGGTTCTCCAGAGAGAACGTTTCGGCATTCCGCGTCAGGTGATCCACAAACACGAGAATGTGGCGCTTGCCGGAAATCGTGCTCGGCAAAGGCCCCACGATATCCATAGCAGTCCTCTCGAACGGTCTGTGTACGTCCTGAAAAACCTGGAGTGGAGCGGGTTTCTTTCCTTTCGGTATTTTTCGACTCATGCAGGATTCGCAGTTCCTACAATACTGAGCGATGTCCTTCCTCATGCCAGGCCAGATATACCCTTTGCTGACCCTCTCACGGGTCTTTCGAAAGCCTAGGTGGCCCGCGTTGGGTATGTCGTGATGCAGCCGCAGGATTTCCCCTCTCATAGAGGACGGAACAACGCTCCGACCCGTGTCGTGTGCCCTCTCCTTGAACCTTAGAATACCTTTACTGATCCAGACAGTATCAGCCAGCTTCCTTTGCTTCCGCATTTTCACACTTATCTACAATTTTCCTAATTGACGGGTCCCTTCTCTGCTCATCGTGTAGATGAACCCACTCCACCGAGGGGGAAAACTCGGTTACGCGAGTTACGGCAGAGCGGCTGAGCGCATCGGTTCTGATTTGTCTTCCCCGGGCGATGAAGGATTTCAGAGCTATATTCCTGTAGCAGCAGGTTCCAACGAGCCAATCTAGAGTTCGGGTCTCTGACATTCATTACCTACATCAGTGGTTGACAGTCAGTAATAATTTTGAAAGGGCGTCCGAAGGGGTAACAACGAAAGTGGCGCACTCCCCACACCACTGCTAGGCATTCTTGCTCGGTCACACCGTAGTTCTGCTCAGCCGCGTTAAGCTGTCTACTCGCGTAAGCTACCGGATGTCCCTCGCCGTCGTGCATCTGGGACAAGACTGCGCCGAAGGCATGCTTAGATGCATCAGTGGCTAGTATGAATGGTTGGCTGAAATCTGGGAAGCGAAGAACAGGTGCTTCCGCAAGTTTGTCCTTTAGTTCCTGAAAAGCTCTCTCAGCCAGAGAAGACCAGAGAAAAGGTTGTTTGCTCGTTAGTGCGGTCAGTGGCTTGGCTACTGCAGCGAAATTGGGAATGTGACGTCTATAATAAGAGGCAAGACCAAGGAACTGGCGGACTTCGGTTTTGTTCTTCTGTCGCGGAAAACTCCTCACGCACTCCAACTTCTCTGGATCAGGCCGGACACCTGTGGCCGAAACATGACCCAGGTACTTAACCTGTGGTTTCAAGAACTGGCACTTGGCCGGTTTCAGCTTAAGGCCCGCCTCGCTAATAAGTCTGAACACCTGCTTCATATCCCGCAAGTGGCTCTCAAAGGACTCGCTGTAAATAATGATGTCATTGAGGTACACATGACAAAGCTTACCCAGTAGCCCAGGGAGTATGACGTCAGCTGTTCTCTGCCATACTGCCGCGCTGTTTACGAGTCCCATCGGCATACGGTTCCATTCGTAGTGCCCGAAAGGAGTGTTGAAAGCTGTTTTTTCTTTGTCTCAGGGATCCATCTCTATCTGCCAGTACGCACTCGCCATGTCCACAACAGTGAAGTACTTCGCTTTCCCAAGCAGTGACAGGGTTTCGTGGATGTTTGGCAACGGATAGGGGTCCTCCCTAATGACCTTATTAAGGTCTGTATAGTCCACCACGAAACGGCAGCTTCCATCGGGCTTCTCCACCAGTAAGGCTGGTGCGCCCCACGGTGACGTAGAATGCTCGATGACGCCGGCCCCAAGCAAGTCTTCTATCTGTGTTTCCATCTCCTCTCTTTTTGCGAAAAAGGATCCTATAGGCTCGACGGTAGACAGGGGGAGCGTCCCCAGTGGGTATCCGCTGCTTAATGGCCTGGCAAAGCCCGAGGTCGTTTCTGCTGGTTGAGGATATTGAGCTATTCTCCAAAATCAGACTTTCGATCTCGATCCTCGGTGGTTCCTCAATGTGCGAGAGCTCAAACATCCTCAGCAGATTATGCCGCGCACCTGCTGTTTCTTTAGAGTTAACGTTTAGAATCGGCTTGTCCACCTCCACGTGTACCAAATCCCCGAGTATCTTGTTTTTCCCGAGGCGTATGTCCTGAAGGGTTAGGTTCGCCACCCGGACGGGGATAGGCTCATCTTCGCGTGTTGTAATTAGGGCGGGCGCTCCCACAAGTCCATTTACCTCCAGTCGAGACACCTCTATCACCTCATCTGTCCGCTTGGTACGGGCGACAATGGTCTACAGGCCAGAAGGCAATCACTCATTGCCGGAAGCATTGTGGTCTCTATCAGCTCGACGGATATGCTCCCTTCGGGCCCACCGCACGCGTTATCACGTATCGCGGGCCCACCTCGCGCCGTTATCGATCGGGATATAAGTTCCGGCTACCCGAATCATGCCCTGGCTGAACAACATGTCTATCCGTTGGTATCTTATGATGTCCTGTCCTATGATGCCAGCCACAGGCAACACGACACTGTCGTCGCACACAAAAAAACTGCTAATGAACGAGTGGCTTCCAAGTGCCAAAGGTACGCGGTAGACGCCGAACGTGCCTATGCAGTCTCCGGTGATAACGATAAGGGTTACCTGGCTCTCGCACCTTTCGAACACATTCTCCCAGTTTGAGTTTACACCTGTCAGTGCGCTGCGTTTTAACAGGCTGACCTTGGAACCTGTGTCCACGAGACACTTCATAGAGATGCCTGCCACCTTGCACTCGACTATCGGGCTCGTCTCCCGGTACAGATTCACAACTGCTTCGCACTGCACCCGTTCGCCCTGGTTGACGACGGAGGTAGTACTCAGTTTCCCTGCATCTTTGCTGCCATCGGCTCCTCATCGCGACGGTTATTAATCTGGGTCCTCGACCCTCGCCTGGACCAGCGGGGCGTCTGGTTGTTCAACAGAAGGGAGCGAAATGTCCCGGCCTGCCGCAAGAAAAGCAAACGCCGAAGCTATCGCGCTGGCGGGGCTCCCCATTCAATTCGGGCTTGCTGCGTATTTGGAGGCTTTCCTCTAGGAGTATTTCTATGCGTTCCAAACGCAAGCCGAGTCCGCCTGCTCCCTCGAGTCTTCAAGCTGCCTGACAGCCGCAGCGCGTGTAGGGCAAGTCTTCTAAATTTCCTCTTCCCTGGCCGCCACTTGCACAGCGTCGGAAAAGTTTTGGGGGTCTCGCGACAGAGCGAACCGCCGAAATGGGTCACGAAGGCCAGTAAGGAATTGGGAGAGAAGTTATTCATTTAGGATCTCGTGACTTGCACTTTTCTTCGACGTGTCCTCGCCATCAACGTCCCTCAAGGTCTCCGCTCCGAGTCTCTTCAAACGGCTCGCGAAGGAGCGCACATCTTCGCTAAAGTTCTGGCGCGCGTTCAAGAACTTTTCCAACTTTTGTGCTCGCCGGTTCGTTATCAAAACGCTTCAATGCGAGCGCTTTGAAAGATTTGTAAGTGGCAGCGCTAGTAACCTCCTCACCTCTCCATGCAAAATCCTGAGCCCCCGCGACAATTTTGCGCCGCGCCATCCCAATCGTTTGTTTGTCCTGCCATCCTTCCAAATTCGCCACCTGTTCTAAAGTTTGAAGAAAGTCCCTGATTTTGGGACCCGCGTCGTCCCCTGTGAACGTCGGAATCATAGCGCCCAGCATTAGTGCACTAGCTCCCAACGTTGTGTCGTGAGTATTCTGTGATTGCGGCAGCGACATATTGGCCCCTTTCTCCTCGGGTGCAAGGGTGAATGTCTTGCACCACAACTTCAGCAAAATCCCACCGCTGCCACCACTTGTGACGTTCCCACCTGTGGGGGGTCAGTCACAGAATCTACGGGTCCTGCTGAAGCGAGGACAAATGAGCCAACAAGGCGGTAACCCGGCAAAACAATATTTATTCTTCTCTGCCTGAAGGAGAAACTGGTGGTTCGCTCACCGCTGGCTTTCAGGAGCCTGTGGTTGTAGGTCCGGCCGATCGGGGCTCCACTCCAATCGTCTCGCTTCGGCGGGCCGCGGCTGCTTCGGCTCTCCCAGGGTCTGCCTCTCTTCCCGGCGTCTCTCGGCTTGCGGTGCTGTGACGGGTCGAGGCCACAGGACTCTTGGGAGTTTCGACTGGCGGTCAGTTTGCTATGGACGCTGAGGTCCGGCTTCGCTGACTATAGACCAGCACGATATCTTGCGTCCGTTCGCCTCGCCCGTCTCTGCTCGACTCCTCTTCGTTGTCTCCGCTGCCCCCGCCGCGTCTCTCCGGAAATTCCCTTTCTCTCTCTCTCGCTCTGGGTATTCTTCGCCCAACAGTTTTTCGTCGTCGCTGCTCACACAGCCGACCAAAGGCACCCGCCAAACTTCTAGGAATCCGCGGCCGTTACGACGGGAAGGCCGATGGCCTCGTTGGGGATGGGTCGAAGGGGATCAGGTGTCGCTCGGAGGGCGACGCTTCTCTGCAGTCAGTACGTCTGGTGCCAGCCGCCGACCTCCTCCGCCACCTCGAGCCATTACGCAGCCCGTCGTGTCCGCTGCTAGTAAGGTCGCCTGTCGGCCTGCACACACAAACGCACAAACGAACCCGTCTGCGCGCGCCGGTGGGGGGAGGGGGGGGGAAGCACCGCACAAACCGCAGGGAAGACTGCGGTTGCGTAGGGCACCGCGCGCAGCCTCTCCTCTTTCGCCGTCTGCCTGTCTTAGCGCGTCTGTCTTCTGCATCGCCCGCCGCATTCCCCACCACCGTCTTCGGCGACATGTCTGGGTCGATAAATTTGATGGCAGGGAAAATGTCATGGGCACTGGTCGCCGGGTTAGTTCTTTTCAGCAATTCCGGGGCCTCCCGTATGCGGCCCTTCACAATTGGAGTGCACGTACTTGTGAAATAATGTTAGTAAAGCGATGTCATGGCGTATGCCTAAAGATTGCAAAGAAAGATCGGTTTTAATCTGAGTGACGATTGAATGGCAGTTAGAGTTTCTTTTTAAATGAATCGGGCTGCCCTATTTTGAATGGTTTCTAATGTGGTGACCATGTTGCTTTAATAAGGGGACCAAATGGAGGAAGCGAACTCAATCTGTGGTCGAACAAATGTTAGGCATGCTAGTTTGCGAGTATTAGCAGGAGAATTTCGTAAGTTACGGCGTATCTACCCTAATGACTTTGAGGCCACAGCGCATACGGATGTGATATGAAAAGACCATGCAAGATCGGACGAAAGGTTAACACCAAGGTATTCGCAATGGTATGCATGAGAGAGTGAGTAATCTTGAATATGGTATGTATTGTTATAATTCTTATGTTCCCGGCTGAATTAGATGGATTTACATTTTGATACGTTAAGGGTCAATAAGCATTTATTGCACCACTCTTTAATAACATGAAGATCTGATTGGAGTACCAGATGGTCGTTAGCAGATTTAATATGGCGGTAGATAATATTATATTCCGTGAATATTCGCATAGAGGTAGATACGTTATTAGGTAGGTCGTTTATATATATGTAAGAAATAATAAAGGGAAGAGTACACTGCGCTGCGGCACACCGCAGGTAACTGGGGAAAGGTTAGAGGACAAATTATTAACAAATATGAACTGTTGGCGATGTGTGACGAAGTTGCGAAGCCATGATAAAGTTAACGAGTCTAGACGGAGTGATGATATTTTTGTAATCATGCGGCAGTGAGATACGCGGTCGAAGGCATTGGCAAAATCAAGAAATATACAATCAGTTTGCATGTTATTGTTCATATTAAAATGCAAGTCAGTGGTTAGTTCGAATAACTGTGTTTCACAGGAATGACCCTTTCTAAACCCATGTTGATTACGGTAAAGAAGTTATTGTCCTCAAGATGACAGAAAACATGAGGTGCAATTATATGTTCTAGCATTTTGCAGCAGACGCACGTGAGAGATATTGGGCGATAGTTTTCGACTGAGGTTTTGTTTCGAGTTTTAAATATAGGCACAACTTTAGCTATTTTCTAGTCACAGTGCAGAATTCTTGCAGTTAGTGATTGCTGAAAAATATGGAATAAGAATTTACCACTCATTGAAATGGTATTTTTTAATATTTTAGAATTAATGCCATCAATACCAGCTGAAGTAGATACCTTACGATTATTTATGAGACACATAATACCTTCCTCAGATATTTCAATGGCTTTCATGTAGCGATAATCCAGATCGAGAAGTTCGGGTAAATTAGAGTGCTCCTCAGAAGTCAACACAGATGAGAAGAAGCTGTTCAATATTGCGGGGCACTCATTGTCTGGAATGGGGCTGTTGTTAGTTTGTAAGGAAAGAGAACTAGTGTCACGACTAGGGCATATCTGGTTCCAACACTTTTTAGGATTAGTTTTCATAAGTGATAAAAGATCGTGTGTGAAATATTTATCATTTGCTGATGGTAACGCAGAGCAGTAAGGTTTTAGGCAGGCACTGTATCTGTCAAAAGCAGAATGGGTACCAGCACGCTTAGCGGTCCGGTATAGCCTCTTTTTCCTGTTCCTTAGTTGCTTAAGTCTCTTTGTAAACCAAGGGTTAGTTTTATCTTTGATAATTGTGATCAGAGCAACATATCTGGCGACCAAGGATGAAACGCTGGCTTTAAAGAGTATCCAGTTTTCTTCAATGCTCCGGCTGTTAAATGAGGGTAGAAATTCATGGTAAAAGAAGGTTTGGAGCTCAGTGTGGATAGCTGTGACGTTAGCTTTACTGTAGTCGTAAATTTTTTTCGTCAAATATCCCATGAATGGAACCGGAATGTCTATACTTAGTTGAAGTAAATGATGATCACTAAATATTTCCAAGTGCCTGACTTCTCGTATCGTATCGGGTGCTGCTGTCAGTACTAGATCTAATATGTCGTTTTTTTGCGGGTAGGTTCCTTAACGATTCGAAAGAGGTTGTAGTCGAATTTCCGGTTACAAAATTCCTTTGAAATATGACAAGATGATGACAGTTGAGCCCAGTTGATTAAGGGGAAATTAAAATCTCCTTTGAGAAAGATGCTATGAGCAGGGCATAGTTCGGTTGCCTTGGCAATACTGATGCGCAGCTCATTAACGAAAGACTGACTACAATCAGGTGGACGGTAACAAGCGCCTATCAAGAACTTAATGGAAGACATTAGACAGGCTGCCCAGACAATTTCAAGATTTGACTGGGTGTTGATTGCATATGATGATATTGCCTTCTTTATTCTCAGAAGAACGCCACCACCTTTTTATCAATACGATCACGCCTGTACATGTCGTATGAATATGCACCAGCAAGAATTTCATCGTCGGTAATGTTAGGATTCAACCTTGTTTCCGTAAGAATGACCATGTGCGATTCGCTATCGTCTAGAAACGAAGAGAGCAGATCGCATTTTGGCACGAGGCTGCGGATGTTGGCGTATGACAATGATAGTGGATAATGCTTCGTACTTGCACTCGACTCGCGGGAATCATTTGCACGTTTACTGTGGTCTAACTATCTGCTTGTCGGCACAACACTGTCTGTAATTGTGTCACAAACAAAGGGCTTTGCTACCATGTGCAATTTATCAAAAGACAACATGAAAGGCCTGTTTTGTGCTTTGGCAAATGTGTACAATTCCTTTCTAATACTTCGTGTTCCTGGCGAGAAATCTTCTGGAATGGAAAAGGAAGTTCCTTTCAGTTTACGTGCGAGTGAAAGAATTTGCACTTTATCCTTGAAAGACTAGATTTGCTATAATTTGTCTACGCTTATCGTCGCCATATTTTCTAGTCTGTATACACGTTCGAACTGTGTACTTGTTGCACTTATTTCGAGCCTTTCTAAACAAAACTGGATGATTTTCTGCTCAGATGCTGCCCAGTATTCGTCAGGATCATCTTCCACTCCAAAGAAAAGAATGTTGCACCGACCCATTCGATTTTCAGTATCATCGCACCTAGATGCAATTAAGGAGAGCTGGTCCGAGAAATAATAAGAGCGTGTTCGGATGTGCCGGCTTCTTCTGAACGTTTCTTGGCGATTGATGTTTCCAGCGTCACTATCCTTTCATTTAAAAGTTCTAATTCATTCTGCGAGGCCGTTTCCTGATATTTCGCTATGCAAGCTTCGCCTTCATTCGTATCGCGCGCCTCCAGTGTAGCCACCCATTAAGTCAAGTGTTTCAGTGCGTTCGCAGCGGCAGCCTCTCTCTCTGGAACAGTTGAGCTCCTTTAACAAAGACGCTTGGCCTTCTTCCAGCTTACGGGTTGTTTCCAGTAATGACGCACACGTTTCGTCCCGTTTCTTCAGTCCTTCTAAGGCAAGGGCGAACTCCTCAGCTTCATCCTTCGTCAAGGGATGGGGATTAGATTCAATATAACCACAAAGGATCAAAAGTACACCAGACAGTAATTGCCACAACCACTTCAACGGACCGATTGACCACTTTGACACATCAAGGAGCTCTGGTGTGCAAGACACCGCGAACAGATAGTAATTGCTGCTTCTAATACCTAATGAACACTTTATGATACTGACCTGGAAAACGAATGGGTGTGAGCGCATCGTCGCTGGCGCGGTGTCATGCCAAAATGGCGAAGCCCCAGGTGCGCGTTTCTATGCCATGCTGTTTGCTTCGGTCATATTCGAGGTAGGTTGCCAGATTGATGAGCCGGCTTGAACCAGATGCAGCGGCAGAGGATCCAAGGCAGGGCACGGCGGGATTGAAACCTCTGATGTGAGCTGGCAGGAACCAAGAAACCCACCGCAAATGGCCCATGTGATGCAGCCTGGAAAACGACCGGGGTGAGCGCATCGTCGCTGGCGCGGTGTCATGCCTAAATCGCGAAGCCCCTGGTGCAAGTTTCTATTCCATGCTGTTTGCTTCGGTCATAGTCGAGGTAGTTTGCCAGGTTGATGAGGCGGCTCGAACGAGACGCAGCGGCAGAGGATCCAAGGCAGGGCATGGCGGGATTGAAACCTCTGCTGGGAGCTGGCAGGAACCAACAAACCCACCGCAAACAGCCCATGTCATGCAGCCTGGAAAACGACCGGGTGTGAGCGCATCGTAGCTGGCCCGGTGTCATTCCCAAAAGGAGGAGCAACTGGTGCGCGTTATTATACCATGCTGTTTGCTTCAGTCATAGTCGAGGTAGGTTGCAAGATTGATGAGGCGGCTCGAACCAGATGCAGCGGCAGAGGATACAAGGCAGGGTATGGTGGGATTGAAACCTCTGATGTGAGCTGGCAGGAACCAAGAAACCCACCGCAAACTGCCAATTTGATGCAGCCTGGAAAACGAACGGGTGTGAGCGCATCGTCGCTGGCGCGGTGTTATGCTCAAATGGCGAAGCAACTGGTGCGTGTTTCAATGCCATGCTCTTTGCTTCGGTCATAGTCGAGGTAGGTTACCAGATTGATGAAGCGGCTCGAAGCAGATGCAGCGGAAGAGGATCCAACGCAGGGCATGGCAGGATTAAAACGTCTGATGTGAGCTGGCAGGAACCTAGAAACCCACCGCAAACGGCCCATGTAATGCAGCCTGGAAAACGAACGGGTGTGAGCGCATCGTCGCTGGCGCGGTGTCATGCTCAAATGGCGAAGCAACTGGTGCGCGTTTATATGCCATGGTGGTTGCTTCTGCCATAGTAGAGGTGGTTTGCCAGACTGATCAGCCCGCTCAAACCAGATGCAGCGGCAGAGGAACCCAGGAAGGTCATGGCGGGAATGAAACCTCTGATGTGAGCTGGCAAGAACAGAGAAACACACCGCAAACAGCCCATGTGATGCAGCATGGAGAACGAACGGGTGTGAGCGCATCGTTGCTGGAGCGGTGTCATGCCCAAATGGCGAAGACCCTTGTACGCGTTCCTATGCCATGCTGTTTGCTTCGGTCATAGTCGAGGTACGTTGCCAGATTGATGAGCCCGCTCGATCCAGATGCAGCGGCAGAGGATCCGAGGCAGGGCAAGGCGGGATTGAAACCTCTGATGTGAGCTGGCAGGAACCTAGAAACCCACCGCAAACGGCCCTTGTGATGCAGCCTGGAAAACGAACGGGTGTGAGCGCATCGTCGCTTGTGCGGTGTCATGCCCAAATTGAGAAGCAACTGGTGCGCTTTTATATGTCATGCTGTTTTCTTCGTTCTTAGTGGAGGTAGGTTGACAGATTGATGAGCCCGCTCGAACACGATGCAGTGGATGAGGATCCTAGGCAGGGTATGGCGAGATTGAAACCTCTGATGTGAACTGGCAGGAACCAAGAAACCCATCGCAACCGGCCCATGCGACTGCGGCCTGGAAAACGAACGGGTGTGAGCGCATCGTCGATGGCGCGGTGTCATGCTCAAATGGCGAAGGCCCTGCTGTGCGTTTATATGTCATGCTGATTGCTTCGGTCATAGTCGAGGTAGGTTGCCAGATTGATGAGCCGGCTCGAACCAGCTGCAGCGGCATAGTATTCAAGGCAGGGCATGGCGGGAATGAAACGTCTGATGTGAGCTGGCAGGAAACAAAAAACTCACCGAAAACGGCCCATGACATGCCGCCTGGAAAACGAACGGGTGCGAGCGCATGGACTCTGGCGCAGTGTCATGCTCAAATGGCGAAGCCCTGCTGCGCGTTTATATGCAATGCGGTTTGAATTGGTCATAGTCGACGTAGGTTGCCAGATTGATGAGGCGGCTCGAAGCAGGTGCAGCGGAAGAGGATCCAACGCAGGGCATGGCAGGATTGAATCGTCTGATGTGAGCTGGCAGGAACCTAGAAACCCACCGCAAACGGCCCATGTGATGTAGCCTGGAAAATGAACGGGTGTAAGCGCATCGTTGCTGGCGCGGTGTCATGCTCAAATGGCGAAGCAACTGGTGCTCGTTTATATGCCATGGTGGTTGCTACGGTCATAGTCGAGGTAGGTTGCCAGATTGAAGAGCCGGCCCGAACCAGATGCAGCGGCAGAAGATCGAGGGCAGGGCATGGCGGGATTGAAACGTCTAATGTGAGCTGGCAGGAACCAAGAAACCCACCGCAAACGCCCCGTGTAATGCAGCCGGGAAAACGAACGGCTGTGAACACATCGTCGCTGGCGCAGTGTCATGCCCAAATGGCGAAGCCCCTGGTGCACGTTTCTATGCCATGCTGTTTGCTTCGGTCATAGTCGAGGTACGTTGCCAGATTAATGAGCCCGCTCCATCCAGATGTAGCGGCAGGGGATCCGAGGCAGGGCAAGGCGGGATTGAAACCTCTGATGTGAGCTGGCAGGAACCTAGAAACCCACCGCAAACGGCTCTTGTGATGCAGCCTGGAAAATGAACAGGTGTGAGCGCATCGTCGCTGGTGCGGTGTCATGCCCAAATTGAGAAGCAACTAGTGCGCTTTTCTATGCCATGCTGTTTGCTTCGTTCTTAGTGGAGGTAGTTTGCCAGATTGATGAGCCCGCTCGAACAAGATGCACTGGCAGAGGATCCTAGGCAGGGCATGGCGAAATTGAAACCTCTGATGTGAACTGGCAGGAATCAACAAACCCAGCGCAACCGGCCCATGTGACTGCGGCCTGGAAAACGAACGAGTGTGAGCGCATCGTCGATGGTGAGGTGTCATGGCCAAATGGCGATGCCCCTGGTGCGCGTTTCTATGCGATGTGGTTTGCATCGGTCATAGTCGAGGTAGCTTGCCAGAGTGATGAGCCGGCTCAAAGCAGATGCAGTGGCATAGTATCCAAGGCAGGGCATGGCGGGAATGAAACGTCTGATGTGAGCTGGCAGGAACCAAGAAATTCACCGAATACTGCCCATGACATGCCGCCTGGAAAACGAACGGGTGCGAGGCATCGTCCCTGGCTCAGTGTCATGCTCAAATGGCGAATCCCCTGCTGCGCGTTTATATGCAATGCGGTTTTAATCGGTCATAGTCGACGTAGGTTGCCAGATTGATGAGGCGGCTCGGACCAGATACAGCGGCAGAGGATCCAAGGCAGGGTATGGTGGGATTGAAACCTCTGATGTGAGCTGGCAGGAACCAATAAACCGACCGCAAACTGCCCATGTGATGCAGCCTGGAAAACGAACGGGTGTGAACGCATCGTCGCTGGCGCGGTGTCATGCTCAAATGGCGAAGCAACTGGTGCGCGTTTTTATGCCATGGTGGTTGCTTCTGTCATAGTAGAGGTGGGTTGCCAGATTGATCAGCCCGCTCGAACCAGATGCAGCGGCAGAGGAACCCAGGCTGGTCCTGGCGGGATTGAAACCTCTGATGTGAGCTGGCAAGAACAAAGAAACCCTCCGCCAACGGCCCATGTGATGCAACCTGGAAAACGGACGGGTGTGAGCGTGTCGTCGCTGGCGCGGTGTCATGCTCAAATGGCGAAGCAACTGGTGCTCGTTTATATGCCATGGTGGTTGCTTCGGTCATAGCCGAGGTAGGTTGCCAGATTGAAGAGCCGGCTCGAACCAGATGCAGCGGCAGAGGATCGAGCGCAGGGCATGGTGGGATTGAAAACCTCTGATGTGAGCTGGCAGGAACCAAGAAACCCACCGCAAACGGCCCAACTGATGGTGCCTGGAAAACGGACGGGTGTGAGCGCGTCGTCGCTGGCGCGGTGTCATGCCCAAATGGCGAAGCCCCTGGTGCGCGTTTCTATGCCATGCTGTTTGCTTCGGTCATAGTCGAGGTAGGTTGCCAGATTGACGAGCCCGCTCGAACCAGATGCAGCGGCAGGGGAACCTAGGCAGGGCATGGTGGGATTGAAACCTGAGATGTGAGCTGGCAAGAACAGAGAAACCCACCGCCAACGGCCCATGTGATGCAACCTGGAAAACGAACGGGTGTGAGCGCACCGTCTCTGGCGCGATGTCATGCTCAAATGGCGAAGCCCCTGCAGCGCGTTTATATGCCATGCGGTTTGCATCAGTCATAGTCGAGGTAGCTTTCCAGAGTGATGATCCGGCTCGAACCAGATGCAGCGCCAGAGGATCGAAGGCAGGGCATGGCGGAAATGAAACGTCTGAAGAGAGCTGGCAGGAACCAAGAAAACCACTGAAAACGGCCCATGTGATGGAGCCTGGAAAACGAACGGTTGTGAGCCCATCATCGCTGGCGCGGTGTCATGCTCAAATGGCGAAGCCCAGCTGCGCGTTTATATGCAATGCGGTTTGAATCGGTCATAGTCGACGTAGGTTGCCAGATTGATGAGGCGGCTCGGACCAGATACATAGGCAGAGGATCCAAGGCAGGGTATGGCCGGCATAAAACGTCTGATGTGAGCTCGTAGGAACCAAGAAAACCACCGAAAACGGCCCATGTGATGCAGCCTGGAAAACGAACGGGTGTGAGCGCATCGTCGCTGGCGCGCTGTCATGCACAAATGGCGAAGCAACTGGTGCGCGTTTATAAGCCATGGTGGTTGCTTCGGTCATAGTCGAGGTAGGTTGCCAGATTGATGAGCCAGCTCGAACCAGAAGCAGCGGCAGAGTATCCAAGGCAGGGCATGGCGGGATTTAAAGCCTCTGATGTGAGCTGGCAGGAACCAAGAAACCCACCGCAAACGCCCCAAGTGATGCAGCCTGGAAAACGAACGGGTGTGAGCGCGTCGTCACTGGCGCGCTGTCATGCTCAAATGGCGAAGCAACTGGTGCGCGTTTCTATGCCATGCTGTTTGCTTCCGTCATAGTCGAGGTAGGTTGCCAGATTGATGAGCCCGCTCGAACCAGATCCAGCGGCAGGGGATCCGATACAGGGCAAGGCCGGATTGAAACCTATGATGTGAACTGGCAGGAACCTAGAAACCCACCGCAAACGGCCCATGTGATGCAGCGTGGAAAACGAACGGGTGTGAGCGCATGATCGCTGGTGCAGAGTCATGCCCAAATGGAGAAGCAACTGGTGCGTGTTTATATACCATGCTGTTTGCTTCAGTCATACTCGAGGTAAGTTGCCAGATTGATGAGCCCGCTCGAACCAGATGCAGTGGCAGAAGATCCAAGGCAGGGAATGGCGAGATTGAAACCTCTGATGTGAACTGGCAGGAACCAAGAAACCCACCGCAACCGGCCCATGTGATTGCGGCCTGGAAAACGAACGGGTGTGAGCGCATCGTCGATGGCGGGGTGTCATGCCCAAATGGCGATGCCCCTGGTGCGCGTTTCCAAGCCATGCTGATTGCTTCGGTCACAGTCGAGGTAGGTTGCCAGATTGATGAGGCGGCTCGAAGCAGATGCAGCGGAAGAGGATCCAACGCAGGGCATGGCGGGATTGAAACCTCTGATGTGAACTGGCAGGAACCAAGAAACCGACCGCCAACGGCCCATGTGACTGCGGCCTGGAAAACGAACGGGTGTGAGCGCATCGTCGATGGCGGGGTGTCATGCCCAAATGGCGATGACCCTGGTGCGCGTTTCGAAGCCATGCTGATTGCTTCGGTCACAGACGAGGCAGGTTGCCAGATTGATGAGCCCGCTCGAATCAGATGCAGCGGCAGGGGAACCTAGGCAGGGCATGGCGGGATTGAAACCTCAGATGTGAGCTGGCAGGAACCAAGAAACCCACCGCAAACGGCCCATGTGATGCAGCGTGCAAAACGAACGGGTGTGAGCGCATCGTCTCTGGCGCAGTGTCATGCTCAAATGGCGAAGCCCCTGCTGCGCGTTTATACGCAGTGCGGTTTGGATCGGTCATAGTCGACGTAGGTTGCCAGATTGATGAGGTGCCTCGGACCGGATACAGCGGCAGAGTATCCAAGGCAGGGCATGGCTGGTGATGAAAACCTCTGATGTGAGCTGGCAGGAACCAACAAACCGACCGCAAACGGCCCAAGTGATGCAGCCTGGAAAACGAACGGGTGTGAGCGCATCGTCGCTGGCGCGGTGTCATGCTCAAATGGCGAAGCAACTGGTGCGCGTTTCAATGCCATGCTCTTTGCTTCGGTCATAGTCGAGGTAGGTTACCAGATTGATGAAGCGGCTCGAAGCAGATGCAGCGGAAGAGGATCCAACGCAGGGCATGGCAGGAATAAAACGTCTGATGTGAGCTGGCAGGAACCTAGAAACCCACCGCAAACGGCCCATGGGATGCAGCCTGGAAAACGAACGGGTGTGAGCGCATCGTCGCTGGCGCGGTGTCATGCTCAAATGGCGAAGCAACTGGTGCGCGTTTATATGCCATGGTGGTTGCTTCTGTCATAGTGGAGGAGGGTTGCCAGAGTGATGAGCCGGCTCGAACCAGATGCAGCGGCAGTGGAACTAAGGCAGGGCATGGCGGGAATGAAACGTCTGATGTGAGCTGGCAGGAACCAAGAAGCTCACCGAAAACGGCCCATGACATGCAGCCTGGAAAACGAACGGGTGCGAGCGCATCGTCTCTGCCGCAGTGTCATGCTCAAATGGCGAAGCCCCTGCTGCGCGTTTATATGCAATGCGGTTTGAATCGGTCATAGTCGATGTAGGTTGCCAGATTGATGAGGCGCCTCGGACCAGATACAGCGGCAGAGGATCCAAGGCTGGGTATGGCCGGAATAAAACGTCTGATGTGAGCTGGTAGGAACCAAGAAAACCACCGAAAACGGCCCATGTGATGCAGCCTGGAAAACGAACGGGTGTGAGCGCATCGTCGCTGGCGCGGTGTCATGCACAAATGGCGAAGCAACTGGTGCGCGTTTATATGCCATGCTGTTTGCTTCGGTCATAGTCGAGGTAGGTTGCCAGATTGATGAGGCGGCTCGAACCAGATGCAGCGGCAGAGGATCCTAAGGCAGGGCATGGTGGGATTGAAACCTCTGATGTGAGCTGGCAGGAACCAAGAAACCCACCGCACACTGCCCATGTGATGCAGCCTGGAAAACGAACAGGTGTGAGCGCATCGTCGCTGGTGCGGTGTCATGCCCAAATTGAGAAGCAACTAGTGCGCTTTTCTATGCCATGCTGTTTGCTTCGTTCTTAGTGGAGGTAGTTTGCCAGATTGATGAGCCCGCTCGAACAAGATGCAGTGGCAGAGGATCCTAGGCAGGGCATGGCGAAATTGAAACCTCTGATGTGAACTGGCAGGAACCAACAAACCCAGCGCAACCGGCCCATGTGACTGCGGCCTGGAAAACGAACGAGTGTGAGCGCATCGTCGATGGTGAGGTGTCATGACCAAATGGCGATGCCCCTGGTGCGCGTTTCTATGCGATGTGGTTTGCATCGGTCATAGTCGAGGTAGCTTGCCAGAGTGATGAGCCGGCTCGAACCAGATGCAGCGGCATAGTATCCAAGGCAGGGCATGGCGGGAATGAAACGTCTGATGTGAGCTGGCAGGAACCAAGAAATTCACCGAAAACTGCCCATGACATGCCGCCTGGAAAACGAACGGGTGCGAGGCATCGTCCCTGGCTCAGTGTCATGCTCAAATGGCGAATCCCCTGCTGCGCGTTTATATGCAATGCGGTTTTAATCGGTCATAGTCGACGTAGGTTGCCAGACTGATGAGGCGGCTCGGACCAGATACAGCGGCAGAGGATCCAAGGCAGGGTATGGCCGGAATGAAACGTCTGATGTGAGCTGGCAGGAACCAAGAAAACCACCGCAAACGGCCCATGTGATGCAGCCTGGAAAACGAACGGGTGTGAGCTCATCGTCGCTGGTGCGCTGTCATGCTGAAATGGCGGAGCTACTGGTGCGCGTTTATATGCCATGGTGGTTGCTTCGGTCATAGTCGAGGTAGGTTGCCAGATTAATGAGCCAGCTCGAACTAGATGCAGCGGCAGAGAATCGAAGGCAGGGCATGGTGGGATTGAAAACCTCTGATGTGAGCTGGCAGGAACCAAGAAACCCTCCGCAAACGGCCCAACTGATGGTGCCTGGAAAAGGAACGGGTGTGAGCGCATCATCGCTTGTGCGGTGTCATGCCCACATTGAGAAGCAACTAGTGCGCGCTTATATACCATGCTGTTTGCTTCAGTCATAGTCGAGGTAGGTTGCCAGATTGATGAGGCGGCTCGAATCAGATGCAGCGGCAGAGTATCCAAGGCAGGGTATGGTGGGATTGAAACCTCTGATGTGAGCTGGCAGGAACCAATAAACCGACCGCAAACTGCCCATGTGATGCAGCCTGGAAAACGAACGGGTGTGAACGCATCGTCGCTGGCGCGGTGTCATGCCCAAATGGCGAAGCCCCTGGTGCGCGTTTCTATGCCATGCTGTTTGCTTCGGTCATAGTCGAGGTAGGTTGCCAGATTGACGAGCCCGCTCGAACCAGATGCAGCGGCAGGGGAACCTAGGCAGGGCATGGTGGGATTGAAACCTGAGATGTGAGCTGGCAAGAACAGAGAAACCCACCGCCAACGGCCCATGTGATGCAACCTGGAAAACGAACGGGTGTGAGCGCATCGTCTCTGGCGCGATGTCATGCTCAAATGGCGAAGCCCCTGCAGCGCGTTTATATGCCATGCGGTTTGCATCAGTCATAGTCGAGGTAGCTTTCCAGAGTGATGATCCGGCTCGAACCAGATGCAGCGCCAGAGGATCGAAGGCAGGGCATGGCGGAAATGAAACGTCTGAAGAGAGCTGGCAGGAACCAAGAAAACCACTGAAAACGGCCCATGTGATGGAGCCTGGAAAACGAACGGTTGTGAGCCCATCATCGCTGGCGCGGTGTCATGCTCAAATGGCGAAGCCCAGCTGCGCGTTTATATGCAATGCGGTTTGAATCGGTCATAGTCGACGTAGGTTGCCAGATTGATGAGGCGGCTCGGACCAGATACATAGGCAGAGGATCCAAGGCAGGGTATGGCCGGCATAAAACGTCTGATGTGAGCTCGTAGGAACCAAGAAAACCACCGAAAACGGCCCATGTGATGCAGCCTGGAAAACGAACGGGTGTGAGCGCATCGTCGCTGGCGCGCTGTCATGCACAAATGGCGAAGCAACTGGTGCGCGTTTATATGCCATGGTGGTTGCTTCGGTCATAGTCGAGGTAGGTTGCCAGATTGATGAGCCAGCTCGAACCAGAAGCAGCGGCAGAGTATCCAAGGCAGGGCATGGCGGGATTTAAAGCCTCTGATGTGAGCTGGCAGGAACCAAGAAACCCACCGCAAACGGCCCAAGTGATGCAGCCTGGAAAACGAACGGGTGTGGGCGCGTCGTCACTGGCGCGCTGTCATGCTCAAATGGCGAAGCAACTGGTGCGCGTTTCTATGCCATGCTGTTTGCTTCGGTCATAGTCGAGGTACGTTGCCAGATTGATGAGCCCGCTCCATCCAGATGTAGCGGCAGGGGATCCGATACAGGGCAAGGCCGGATTGAAACCTATGATGTGAGCATGCAGGAACCTAGAAACCCACCGCAAACGGCCCATGTGATGTAGCCTGGAAAATGAACGGGTGTAAGCGCATCGTTGCTGGCGCGGTGTCATGCTCAAATGGCGAAGCAACTGGTGCTCGTTTATATGCCATGGTGGTTGCTACGGTCATAGTCGAGGTAGGTTGCCAGATTGAAGAGCCGGCCCGAACCAGATGCAGCGGCAGAAGATCGAGGGCAGGGCATGGCGGGATTGAAACGTCTAATGTGAGCTGGCAGGAACCAAGAAACCCACCGCAAACGCCCCGTGCAATGCAGCCGGGAAAACGAACGGCTGTGAACACATCGTCGCTGGCGCAGTGTCATGCCCAAATGGCGTAGCCTCTGGTGCACGTTTCTATGCCATGCTGTTTGCTTCGGTCATAGTCGAGGTACGTTGCCAGATTAATGAGCCCGCTCCATCCAGATGTAGCGGCAGGGGATCCGAGGCAGGGCAAGGCGGGATTGAAACCTCTGATGTGAGCTGGCAGGAACCTAGAAACCCACCGCAAACGGCTCTTGTGATGCAGCCTGGAAAAGGAACAGGTGTGAGCGCATCGTCGCTGGTGCGGTGTCATGCCCAAATTGAGAAGCAACTAGTGCGCTTTTCTATGCCATGCTGTTTGCTTCGTTCTTAGTGGAGGTAGTTTGCCAGATTGATGAGCCCGCTCGAACAAGATGCAGTGGCAGAGGATCCTAGGCAGGGCATGGCGAAATTGAAACCTCTGATGTGAACTGGCAGGAACCAACAAGCCCAGCGCAACCGGCCCATGTGACTGCGGCCTGGAAAACGAACGAGTGTGAGCGCATCGTCGATGGTGAGGTGTCATGACCAAATGGCAATGCCCCTGGTGCGCGTTTCTATGCGATGTGGTTTGCATCGGTCATAGTCGAGGTAGCTTGCCAGAGTGATGAGCCGGCTCAAAGCAGATGCAGTGGCATAGTATCCAAGGCAGGGCATGGCGGGAATGAAACGTATGATGTGAGCTGGCAGGAACCAAGAAATTCACCGAATACTGCCCATGACATGCCGCCTGGAAAACGAACGGGTGTGAACGCATCGTCGCTGGCGCGGTGTCATGCTCAAATGGCGAAGCAACTGGTGCGCGTTTTTATGCCATGGTGGTTGCTTCTGTCATAGTAGAGGTGGGTTGCCAGATTGATCAGCCCGCTCGAACCAGATGCAGCGGCAGAGGAACCCAGGCTGGTCCTGGCGGGATTGAAACCTCTGATGTGAGCTGGCAAGAACAAAGAAACCCACCGCCAACGGCCCATGTGATGCAACCTGGAAAACGGACGGGTGTGAGCGTGTCGTCGCTGGCGCGGTGTCATGCTCAAATGGCGAAGCAACTGGTGCTCGTTTATATGCCATGGTGGTTGCTTCGGTCATAGCCGAGGTAGGTTGCCAGATTGAAGAGCCGGCTCGAACTAGATGCAGCGGCAGAGGATCGAGCGCAGGGCATGGTGGGATTGAAAACCTCTGATGTGAGCTGGCAGGAACCAAGAAACCCACCGCAAACGGCCCAACTGATGGTGCCTGGAAAACGGACGGGTGTGAGCGCGTCGTCGCTGGCGCGGTGTCATGCCCAAATGGCGAAGCCCCTGGTGCGCGTTTCTATGCCATGCTGTTTGCTTCGGTCATAGTCGAGGTAGGTTGCCAGATTGACGAGCCCGCTCGAACCAGATGCAGCGGCAGGGGAACCTAGGCAGGGCATGGTGGGATTGAAACCTGAGATGTGAGCTGGCAAGAACAGAGAAACCCACCGCCAACGGCCCATGTGATGCAACCTGGAAAACGAACGGGTGTGAGCGCATCGTCTCTGGCGCGATGTCATGCTCAAATGGCGAAGCCCCTGCAGCGCGTTTATATGCCATGCGGTTTGCATCAGTCATAGTCGAGGTAGCTTTCCAGAGTGATGATCCGGCTCGAACCAGATGCAGCGCCAGAGGATCGAAGGCAGGGCATGGCGGAAATGAAACGTCTGAAGAGAGCTGGCAGGAACCAAGAAAACCACTGAAAACGGCCCATGAGATGGAGCCTGGAAAACGAACGGTTGTGAGCCTATCATCGCTGGCGCGGTGTCATGCTCAAATGGCGAAGCCCAGCTGCGCGTTTATATGCAATGCGGTTTGAATCGGTCATAGTCGATGTAGGTTGCCAGATTGATGAGGCGGCTCGGACCAGATACATAGGCAGAGGATCCAAGGCAGGGTATGGCCGGCATAAAACGTCTGATGTGAGCTCGTAGGAACCAAGAAAACCACCGAAAACGGCCCATGTGATGCAGCCTGGAAAACGAACGGGTGTGAGCGCATCGTCGCTGGCGCGCTGTCATGCACAAATGGCGAAGCAACTGGTGCGCGTTTATATGCCATGGTGGTTGCTTCGGTCATAGTCGAGGTAGGTTGCCAGATTGATGAGCCAGCTCGAACCAGAAGCAGCGGCAGAGTATCCAAGGCAGGGCATGGCGGGATTTAAAGCCTCTGATGTGAGCTGGCAGGAACCAAGAAACCCACCGCAAACGCCCCAAGTGATGCAGCCTGGAAAACGAACGGGTGAGAGCGCGTCGTCACTGGCGCGCTGTCATGCTCAAATGGCGAAGCAACTGGTGCGCGTTTCTATGCCATGCTGTTTGCTTCCGTCATAGTCGAGGTAGGTTGCCAGATTGATGAGCCCGCTCGAACCAGATCCAGCGGCAGGGGATCCGATACAGGGCAAGGCCGGATTGAAACCTATGATGTGAGCTGGCAGGAACCTAGAAACCCACCGCAAACGGCCCATGTGATGCAGCGTGGAAAACGAACGGGTGTGAGCGCATGATCGCTGGTGCAGAGTCATGCCCAAATGGAGAAGCAACTGGTGCGTGTTTATATACCATGCTGTTTGCTTCAGTCATACTCGAGGTAAGTTGCCAGATTGATGAGCCCGCTCGAACCAGATGCAGTGGCATAGTATCCAAGGCAGGGCATGGCGGGAATGAAACGTCTGATGTGAGCTGGCAGGAACCAAGAAATTCACCGAAAACTGCCCATGACATGCCGCCTGGAAAACGAACGGGCTCGAGGCATCGTCCCTGGCTCAGTGTCATGCTCAAATGGCGAATCCCCTGCTGAGCGTTTATATGCAATGCGGTTTTAATCGGTCATAGTCGACGTAGGTTGCCAGATTGATGAGGCGGCTCGGACCAGATACAGCGGCAGAGGATCCAAGGCAGGGTATGGCCGGAATAAAACGTCTGATGTGAGCTGGTAGGAACCAAGAAAACCCCTGAAAACGGCCCATGTGATGCAGCCTGGAAAACGAACGGGTGTGAGCTCATCGTCGCTGGTGCGCTGTCATGCTAAAATGGCGGAGCTACTGGTGCGCGTTTATATGCCATGGTGGTTGCTTCGGTCATAGTCGAGGTAGGTTGCCAGATTAATGAGCCAGCTCGAACTAGATGCAGCGGCAGAGAATCCAAGGCAGGGCATGGTGGGATTGAAAACCTCTGATGTGAGCTGGCAGGAACCAAGAAACCCTCCGCAAACGGCCCAACTGATGGTGCCTGGAAAAGGAACGGGTGTGAGCGCATCATCGCTGGTGCGGTGTCATGCCCACATTGAGAAGCAACTAGTGCGCGCTTATATACCATGCTGTTTGCTTCAGTCATAGTCGAGGTAGGTTGCCAGATTGATGAGGCGGATCGAATCAGATGCAGCGGCAGAGTATCCAAGGCAGGGTATGGTGGGATTGAAACCTCTGATGTGAGCTGGCAGGAACCAATAAACCGACCGCAAACTGCCCATGTGATGCAGCCTGGAAAACGAACGGGTGTGAACGCATCGTCGCTGGCGCGGTGTCATGCTCAAATGGCGAAGCAACTGGTGCGCGTTTTTATGCCATGGTGGTTGCTTCTGTCATAGTAGAGGTGGGTTGCCAGATTGATCAGCCCGCTCGAACCAGATGCAGCGGCAGAGGAACCCAGGCTGGTCCAGGCGGGATTGAAACCTCTGATGTGAGCTGGCAAGAACAAAGAAACCCACCGCCAATGGCCCATGTGATGCAACCTGGAAAACGGACGGGTGTGAGCGCGTCGTCGCTGGCGCGGTGTCAGGCCCAAATGGCGAAGCCCCTGGTGCGCGTTTCTATGCCATGCTGTTTGCTTCGGTCATAGTCGAGGTAGGTTGCCATATTGACGAGCCCGCTCGAACCAGATGCAGCGGCAGGGGAACCTAGGCAGGGCATGGTGGGATTGAAACCTGAGATGTGAGCTGGCAAGAACAGAGAAACCCACCGCCAACGGCCCATGTGATGCAACCTGGAAAACGAACGGGTGTGAGCGCATCGTCTCTGGCGCGATGTCATGCTCAAATGGCGAAGCCCCTGCAGCGCTTTTATATGCCATGCGGTTTGCATCAGTCATAGTCGAGGTAGCTTTCCAGAGTGATGATCCGGCTCGAACCAGATGCAGCGCCAGAGGATCCTAGGCAGGGCATGGCGAAATTGAAACCTCTGATGTGAACTGGCAGGAACCAACAAACCCAGCGCAACCGGCCCATGTGACTGCGGCCTGGAAAACGAACGAGTGTGAGCGCATCGTCGATGGTGAGGTGTCATGACCAAATGGCGATGCCCCTGGTGCGCGTTTCTATGCGATGTGGTTTGCATCGGTCATAGTCGAGGTAGCTTGCCAGAGTGATGAGCCGGCTCAAAGCAGATGCAGTGGCATAGTATCCAAGGCAGGGCATGGCGGGAATGAAACGTCTGATGTCAGCTGGCAGGAACCAAGAAATTCACCGAATACTGCCTATGACATGCCGCCTGGAAAACGAACGGGTGCGAGGCATCGTCCCTGGCTCAGTGTCATGCTCAAATGGCGAATCCCCTGCTGCGCGTTTATATGCAATGCGGTTTTAATCGGTCATAGTCGACGTAGGTTGCCAGATTGATGAGGCGGCTCGGACCAGATACAGCGGCAGAGGATCCAAGGCAGGGTGTGGTGGGATTGAAACCTCTGATGTGAGCTGGCAGGAACCAATAAACCGACCGCAAACTGCCCATGTGATGTAGCCTGGAAAACGAACGGGTGTGAACGCATCGTCGCTGGCGCGGTGTCATGCTCAAATGGCGAAGCAACTGGTGCGCGTTTTTATGCCACGGTGGTAGCTTCAGTCATAGTAGAGGTGGGTTGCCAGATTGATCAGCCCGCTCGAACCAGATGCAGCGGCAGAGGAACCCAGGCTGGTCCTGGCGGGATTGAAACCTCTGATGTGAGCTGGCAAGAACAAAGAAACCCACCGCCAACGGCCCATGTGATGCAACCTGGAAAACGGACGGGTGTGAGCGTGTCGTCGCTGGCGCGGTGTCATGCTCAAATGGCGAAGCAACTGGTGCTCGTTTATATGCCATGGTGGTTGCTTCGGTCATAGCCGAGGTAGGTTGCCAGATTGAAGAGCCGGCTCGAACCAGATGCAGCGGCAGAGGATCGAGCGCAGGGCATGGTGGGATTGAAAACCTCTGATGTGAGCTGGCAGGAACCAAGAAACCCACCGCAAACGGCCCAACTGATGGTGCCTGGAAAACGGACGGGTGTGAGCGCGTCGTCGCTGGCGCGGTGTCATGCCCAAATGGCGAAGCCCCTGGTGCGCGTTTCTATGCCATGCTGTTTGCTTCGGTCATAGTCGAGGTAGGTTGCCAGATTGACGAGCCCGCTCGAACCAGATGCAGCGGCAGGGGAACCTAGGCAGGGCATGGTGGGATTGAAACCTGAGATGTGAGCTGGCAAGAACAGAGAAACCCACCGCCAACGGCCCATGTGATGCAACCTGGAAAACGAACGGGTGTGAGCGCATCGTCTCTGGCGCGATGTCATGCTCAAATGGCGAAGCCCCTGCAGCGCGTTTATATGCCATGCGGTTTGCATCAGTCATAGTCGAGGTAGCTTTCCAGAGTGATGATCCGGCTCGAACCAGATGCAGCGCCAGAGGATCGAAGGCAGGGCATGGCGGAAATGAAACGTCTGAAGAGAGCTGGCAGGAACCAAGAAAACCACTGAAAACGGCCCATGTGATGGAGCCTGGAAAACGAACGGTTGTGAGCCCATCATCGCTGGCGCGGTGTCATGCTCAAATGGCGAAGCCCAGCTGCGCGTTTATATGCAATGCGGTTTGAATCGGTCATAGTCGACGTAGGTTGCCAGATTGATGAGGCGGCTCGGACCAGATACATAGGCAGAGGATCCAAGGCAGGGTATGGCCGGCATAAAACGTCTGATGTGAGCTCGTAGGAACCAAGAAAACCACCGAAAACGGCCCATGTGATGCAGCCTGGAAAACGAACGGGTGTGAGCGCATCGTCGCTGGCGCGCTGTCATGCACAAATGGCGAAGCAACTGGTGCGCGTTTATATGCCATGGTGGTTGCTTCGGTCATAGTCGAGGTAGGTTGCCAGATTGATGAGCCAGCTCGAATCAGAAGCAGCGGCAGAGTATCCAAGGCAGGGCATGGCGGGATTTAAAGCCTCTGATGTGAGCTGGCAGGAACCAAGAAACCCACCGCAAACGGCCCAAGTGATGCAGCCTGGAAAACGAACGGGTGTGGGCGCGTCGTCACTGGCGCGCTGTCATGCTCAAATGGCGAAGCAACTGCTGCGCGTTTCTATGCCATGCTGTTTGCTTCCGTCATAGTCGAGGTAGTTTGCCAGATTGATGAGCCCGCTCGAACCAGATCCAGCGGCAGGGGATCCGATACAGGGCAAGGCCGGATTGAAACCTAGGATGTGAGCTGGCAGGAACCTAGAAACCCACCGCAAACGGCCCATGTGATGCAGCGTGGAAAACGAACGGGTGTGAGCGCATGATCGCTGGTGCAGAGTCATGCCCAAATGGAGAAGCAACTGGTGCGTGTTTATATACCATGCTGTTTGCTTCAGTCATACTCGAGGTAAGTTGCCAGATTGATGAGCCCGCTCGAACCAGATGCAGTGGCAGAGGATCCAAGGCAGGGCATGGCGAGATTGAAACCTCTGATGTGAACTGGCAGGAACCAAGAAACCCACCGCAACCGGCCCATGTGATTGCGGCCTGGAAAACGAACGGGTGTGAGCGCATCGTCGATGGCGGGGTGTCATGCCCAAATGGCGATGCCCCTGGTGCGCGTTTCCAAGCCATGCTGATTGCTTCGGTCACAGTCGAGGTAGGTTGCCAGATTGATGAGGCGGCTCGAAGGAGATGCAGCGGAAGAGGATCCAACGCAGGGCATGGCGGGATTGAAACCTCTGATGTGAACTGGCAGGAACCAAGAAACCGACCGCCAACGGCCCATGTGACTGCGGCCTGGAAAACGAACGGGTGTGAGCGCATCGTCGATGGCGGGGTGTCATGCCCAAATGGCGATGACCCTGGTGCGCGTTACGAAGCCATGCTGATTGCTTCGGTCACAGACGAGGTAGGTTGCCAGATTGATGAGCCCGCTCGAATCAGATGCAGCGGGAGGGGAACCTAGGCAGGGCATGGCGGGATTGAAACCTCAGATGTGAGCTGGCAGGAACCAAGAAACCCACCGCAAACAGCCCATGTGATGCAGCGTGCAAAACGAACGGGTGTGAGCGCATCGTCTCTGGCGCAGTGTCATGCTCAAATGGCGAAGCCCCTGCTGCGCGTTTATATGCAGTGCGGTTTGGATCGGTCATAGTCGACGTAGGTTGCCAGATTGATGAGGTGCCTCGGACCAGATACAGCGGCAGAGTATCCAAGGCAGGGCATGGCTGGTGTGAAAACCTCTGATGTGAGCTGGCAGGAACCAACAAACCCACCGCAAACGGACCAAGTGATGCAGCCTGGAAAACGAACGGGTGTGAGCGCATCGTCGCTGGCGCGGTGTCATGCTCAAATGGCGAAGCAACTAGTGCGCGTTTCACTGCCATGCTCTTTGCTTCGGTCATAGTCGAGGTAGGTTACCAGATTGATGAAGCGGCTCGAAGCAGATGCAGCGGAAGAGGATCCAACGCAGGGCATGGCAGGAATAAAACGTCTGATGTGAGCTGGCAGGAACCTAGAAACCCACCGCAAACGGCCCATGGGATGCAGCCTGGAAAACGAACGGGTGCGAGCGCATCGTCTCTGCCGCAGTGTCATGCTCAAATGGCGAAGCCCCTGCTGCGCGTTTATATGCAATGCGGTTTGAATCGGTCATAGTCGATGTAGGTTGCCAGATTGATGAGGCGCCTCGGACCAGATACAGCGGCAGAGGATCCAAGGCTGGGTATGGCCGGAATAAAACGTCTGATGTGAGCTGGTAGGAACAAAGAAAATCACCGAAAACGGCCCATGTGATGCAGCCTGGAAAACGAACGGGTGTGAGCGCATCGTCGCTGGCGCGCTGTCATGCACAAATGGCGAAGCAACTGGTGCGCGTTTATATGCCATGCTGTTTGCTTCAGTCATAGTCGTGGTAGGTTGCCAGATTGATGAGGCGGCTCGAACCAGATGCAGCGGCAGAGGATCTAAGGCAGGGTATGGTGGGATTGAAACCTCTGATGTGAGCTGGCAGGAACCAAGAAACCCACCGCAAACTGCCCATGTGATGCAGCCTGGAAAACGAACGGGTGTGAGCGCATCGTCGCTGGCGCGGTGTCATGCTCGAATGGCGAAGCAACTGGTGCGAGTTTATATGCCATGGAGGTTGCTTCAGTCATAGTAGAGGTGGGTTGCCAGATTGATCAGCCCGCTCGAACCAGATGCAGCGGCAGAGGAACCCAGGCAGGTCATGGCGGGACTGAAACCTCTGATGTGAGCTGGCAAGAACAGAGAAACCCAGCGCCAACGGCCCATGTGATGCAGCCTGGAAAACGAACGGGTGTGAGCGCATCGTCGCTGGCGCGGTGTCATGCTCAAATGGCGAAGCAACTGGTGCGCGTTTATATGCCATGCTCTTTGCTTCGGTCATATTCGAGGTAGGTTGCCAGATTGATGAGCCCGCTCGAACCAGATGCAGCGGCAGAGGATCCAAGGCGGGGCATGGCGGGATTGAAACCTCTGATGTGGGCTCGCAGGAACCAAGAAGCCCACCGCAAACGGCCCATGTGATGCAGCATGGAAAACGAACGGGTGTGAGCGCATCGTCGCTGGTGCGGTGTCATGCCCAAATTGATTAGCAACTAGTGCGCTTTTGTATGCCATGCTGTTTGCTTCGTTTTTAGTGGAAGTAGTTTGCCAGATTGATGAGCCCGCTCGAACAAGATGCAGTGGCAGAGGATCCTAGGCAGGGCATGGCGAGATTGAAACCTCTGATGTGAACTGGCAGGAACCAAGAAACCCACGGCAACCGGCCCATGTGACTGCGGCCTGGAAAACGAACGGGTGTGAGCGCATCGTCGATGGCGGGGTGTCATGCCCAAATGGCGATGCCCCTGGTGCGCGTTTATATGCCATGGTGGTTGCTTCTGTCATAGTAGAGGTGAGTTGCCAGATTGATCAGCACGCTCGAACCAGATGCAGCGGCAGAGGAACCCAGGCAGGTCATGGCTGGACTCAAACCTCTGATGTGAGCTGGCAAGAACACATAAACCCAGCGCCAACGGCCCATGTGATGCAGCCTGGAAAACGAACGGGTGTGAGCGCATCGTCGCTGGCGCGGTGTCATGCTCAAATAGCGAAGCAACTGGTGCGCGTTTATATGCCATGGTGGTTGCTTCTGTCATAGTAGAGGTGGGTTGCCAGATTGATCAGCCCGCTCGAACCAGATGCAGCGGCAGAGCAACCCAGGCAGGTCATGGCGGGACTCAAACCTCTGATGTGAGCTGGCAAGAACAGAGAAACCCAGCGCCAACGGCCAATGCGATGCAGCCTGGAAAACGAACGGGTGTGAGCGCATCGTCACTGGCGCGGTGTCATGCTCAAATGGCGAATCAACTGGTGCGCGTTTATATGCCATGCTCTTTGCTTCGGTCATAGTCGAGGTAGGTTACCAGATTGATGAGGCGGCTCGAAGCAGATGCAGCGGAAGAGGAACCTAGGCAGGGCATGGCGGGATTGAAACCTCAGATGTGAGCTGGCAGGAACCAAGAAACCGACCGCCAACGGCCCATGTGATGCAGCCTGGAAAACGAACGGGTGTGAGCGCATCGTCACTGGCGCGGTGTCATGCTCAAATGGCGAATCAACTGGTGCGCGTTTATATGCCATGCTCTTTGCTTCGGTCATAGTCGAGGTAGGTTACCAGATTGATGAGGCGGCTCGAAGCAGATGCAGCGGAAGAGGAACCCAGGCGGGTCATGGCGGGACTCAAATCTCTGATGTGAGCTGGCAGGAACCAAGAAGCCCACCGAAAACGGCCCATGTGATGCAGCATGGAAAACGAACAGGTGTGAGCGCATCGTCGCTGGTGCGGTGTCATGCCCAAATTGAGAAGCAACTAGTGCGCTTTTATATGCCATGCTGTTTGCTTCGTTCTTAGTGTAGGTAGTTTGCCAGATTGATGAGCCCGCTCGAACAAGATGCTGTGGCAGAGGATCCTAGGCAGGGCGTGGCGAGATTGAAACCTCCGATGTGAACTGGCAGATACCAAGATACCAACCGCAACCGGCCCATGTGACTGCGGCCTGGAAAACGAACGGGTGTGAGCGCATCGTCGATGGCGCGGTGTCATGCCCAAATGACGATGCCCCTGGTGCGCGTTTCTATGCCTTTCTTATTGCTTCGGTCATAGTCGAGGTAGCTTGCCAGATTGATGAGCCCGCTCGAACCAGATGCAGCGGCAGAGGATCCAAGGCGGGGCATGGCGGGTTAAAACCTCTGATGTGGGCTCGCAGGAACCAAGAAGCCCACCGCAAACGGCCCATGTGACGCAGCATGGAAAACGAACGGGTGTGAGCGCATCGTCGCTGGTGCGGTGTCATGCCCACATTGAGAAGCAACTAGTGCGCTTTTATATGCCACGCTGTTTGCTTCGGTCATACTCGAGGTAAGTTGCCAGATTGATGACCCGGCTCGAACCAGATGCAGCGGCAGAGTATCCAAGGCAGCGCATGGCGGGAATGAAACGTCTGATGTGAGCTGGCAGGAACTAAGAAACTCACCGAAAACGGCCCATGACATGCAGCCTGGAAAACGAACGGGTGCGAGCGCATCGTCTCTGGCGCAGTGTCATGCTCAAATGGCGAAGCCCCTGCTGCGCGTTTATATGCAATGCGGTTTGAACCCGTCATAGTCGACGTAGGTTGCCAGATTGATGAGGTGGCTCGGACCAGATACAGCGGCAGAGTATCCAAGGCAGGGCATAGCGGGATTGAAAACCTCTGACGTGAGCTGGCAGGAACCAAGAAACCCACCTCAAACGGCCCTAGTGATGCAGCCTGGAAAACGAACGGGTGTGAGCGCATCGTCGATGGCGGGGTGTCATGCCCAAATGGCGATGACCCTGGTGCGCGTTTCGAAGCCATGCTGATTGCTTCGGTCACAGACGAGGTAGGTTGCCAGATTGATGAGCCCGCTCGAATCAGATGTAGCGGCAGGGGAACCTAGGCAGGGCATGGCGGGATTGAAACCTCAGATGTGAGCTGGCAGGAACCAAGAAACCCACCGCAAACAGCCCATGTGATGCAGCGTGCAAAACGAACGGGTGTGAGCGCATCGTCTCTGGCGCAGTGTAATGCTCAAATGGCGAAGCCCCTGCTGCGCGTTTATATGCAGTGCGGTTTGGATCGGTCATAGTCGACGTAGGTTGCCAGATTGATGAGGTGCCTCGGACCAGATACAGCGGCAGAGTATCCAAGGCAGGGCATGGCTGGTGTGAAAACCTCTGATGTGAGCTGGCAGGAACCAACAAACCCACCGCAAACGGACCAAGTGATGCAGCCTGGAAAACGAACGGGTGTGAGCGCATCGTCGCTGGCGCGGTGTCATGCTCAAATGGTGAAGCAACTGGTGCGCGTTTCAATGCCATGCTCTTTGCTTCGGTCATAGTCGAGGTAGGTTACCAGATTGATGAAGCGGCTCGAAGCAGATGCAGCGGAAGAGGATCCAACGCAGGGCATGGCAGGAATAAAACGTCTGATGTGGGCTGGCAGGAACCTAGAAACCCACCGCAAACGGCCCATGGGATGCAGCCTGGAAAACGAACGGGTGTGAGCGCATCGTCGCTGGCGCGGTGTCATGCTCAAATGGCGAAGCAACTGGTGTGCGTTTATATGCCATGGTGGTTGCTTCTGTCATAGTGGAGGAAGCTTGCCAGAGTAATGAGCCGGCTCGAACCAGATGCAGCGGCAGAGTATCTAAGGCAGGGCATGGCGGGAATGAAACGTCTGATGTGAGCTGGCAGGAACCAAGAAGCTCACCGAAAACGGCCCATGACATGCAGCCTGGAAAACGAACGGGTGCGAGCGCATCGTCTCTGCCGCAGTGTCATGCTCAAATGGCGAAGCCCCTGCTGCGCGTTTATATGCAATGCGGTTTGAATCGGTCATAGTCGATGTAGGTTGCCAGATTGATGAGGCGCCTCGGACCAGATACAGCGGCAGAGGATCCAAGGCTGGGTATGGCCGGAATAAAACGTCTGATGTGAGCTGGTAGGAACCAAGAAAACCACCGAAAACGGCCCATGTGATGCAGCCTGGAAAACGAACGGGTGTGAGCGCATCGTCGCTGGTGCGCTGTCATGCACAAATGGCGAAGCAACTGGTGCGCGTTTATATGCCATGCTGTTTGCTTCAGTCATAGTCGTGGTAGGTTGCCAGATTGATGAGGCGGGTCGAACCAGATGCAGCGGCAGAGGATCTAAGGCAGGGTATGGTGGGATTGAACCGTCTGATGTGAGCTGGCGGGAATCTAGAAATCCACAGCAAATGGCCCATGTAATGCAGCCTGGAAAACGAACGATTGTGAGCGCATCGTCGCTGGCGCGGTGTCACGCTCAAATGGCGAAGCAACTGGTGCGAGTTTATATGCCATGGAGGTTGCTTCAGTCATAGTAGAGGTGGGTTGCCAGATTGATCAGCCCGCTCGAACCAGATGCAGCGGCAGAGGAACCCAGGCAGGTCATGGCGGGACTGAAACCTCTGATGTGAGCTGGCAAGAACAGAGAAACCCAGCGCCAACGGCCCATGTGATGCAGCCTGGAAAACGAACGGGTGTGAGCGCATCGTCGCTGGCGCGGTGTCATGCTCAAATGGCGAAGCAACTGGTGCGCGTTTATATGCCATGCTCTTTGCTTCGGTCATATTCGAGGTAGGTTGCCAGATTGATGAGCCCGCTCGAACCAGATGCAGCGGCAGAGGATCCAAGGCGGGGCATGGCGGGATTGAAACCTCTGATGTGGGCTCGCAGGAACCAAGAAGCCCACCGCAAACGGCCCATGTGATGCAGCATGAAAAACGAACGGGTGTGAGCGCATCGTCGCTGGTGCGGTGTCATGCCCAAATTGATTAGCAACTAGTGCGCTTTTGTATGCCATGCTGTTTGCTTCGTTTTTAGTGGAAGTAGTTTGCCAGATTGATGAGCCCGCTCGAACAAGATGCAGTGGCAGAGGATCCTAGGCAGGGCATGGCGAGATTGAAACCTCTGATGTGAACTGGCAGGAACAAAGAAACCCACCGCAACCGGCCCATGTGACTGCGGCCTGGAAAACGAACGGGTGTGAGCGCATCGTCGATGGCGGGGTGTCATGCCCAAATGGCGATGCCCCTGGTGCGCGTTTCCAAGCCATGCTGATTGCTTCGGTCACAGTCGAGGTAGGTTGCCAGATTGATGAGTCCGCTCGAACCAGATGCAGCGGCAGGGGAACCTAGGCAGGGCATGGCGGGATTGAAACCTCAGATGTGAGCTGGCAGGAACCAAGAAACCGACCGCCAACGGCCCATGTGATGCAGCCTGGAAAACGAACGGGTGTGAGCGCATCGTCGCTGGCGCGGTGTCATGCTCAAATAGCGAAGCAACTGGTGCGCGTTTATATGCCATGGTGGTTGCTTCTGTCATAGTAGAGGTGAGTTGCCAGATTGATCAGCACGCTCGAACAAGATGCAGCGGCAGAGGAACCCAGGCAGGTCATGGCTGGACTCAAACCTCTGATGTGAGCTGGCAAGAACACATAAACCCAGCGCCAACGGCCCATGTGATGCAGCCTGGAAAACGAACGGGTGTGAGCGCATCGTCGCTGGCGCGGTGTCATGCTCAAATAGCGAAGCAACTGGTGCGCGTTTATATGCCATGGTGGTTGCTTCTGTCATAGTAGAGGTGGGTTGCCAGATTGATCAGCCCGCTCGAACCAGATGCAGCGGCAGAGGAACCCAGGCAGGTCATGGCGGGACTCAAACCTCTGATGTGAGCTGGCAAGAACAGAGAAACCCAGCGCCAACGGCCAATGCGATGCAGCCTGGAAAACGAACGGGTGTGAGCGCATCGTCACTGGCGCGGTTTCATGCTCAAATGGCGAATCAACTGGTGCGCGTCCCCGCCGCGGTGGCTCAGTGGTTAGGGCGCTCGACTACTGATCCGGAGTTCCCGGGTTCGAACCCGACCGCGGCGGCTGCGTTTTTATGGAGGAAAAACGCTAAGGCGCCCGTGTGCTGTGCGATGTCAGTGCACGTTAAAGATCCCCAGGTGGTCGAAATTATTCCGGAGCCCTCCACTACGGACCTATTCGTTCCTATCTTCTTTCACTCCCTCCTTTATCCCTTCCCTTACGGCGCGGTTCAGGTGTCCAAAGATATATGAGACAGATACTGCGCCATTTCCTTTCCCCAAAAACCAATTATTATTATTAACTGGTGCGCGTTTATATGCCATGCTCTTTGCTTCGGTCATAGTCGAGGTAGGTTACCAGATTGATGAGGCGGCTCGAAGCAGATGCAGCGGAAGAGGAACCCAGGCAGGTCATGGCGGGACTCAAATCTCTGATGTGAGCTGGCAGGAACCAAGAAACCCACCGCAAACGGCCCATGTGATGCAGCGTGCAAAACGAACGGGTGTGAGCGCATCGTCTCTGGCGCAGTGTCATGCTCAAATGGCGAAGCCCCTGCTGCGCGTTTATATGCAGTGCGGTTTGGATCGGTCATAGTCGACGTAGGTTGCCAGATTGATGAGGTGCCTCGGACCAGATACAGCGGCAGAGTATCCAAGGCAGGGCATGGCTGGTGTGAAAACCTCTGATGTGAGCTGGCAGGAACCAACAAACCCACCGCAAACGGACCAAGTGATGCAGCCTGGAAAACGAACGGGTGTGAGCGCATCGTCGCTGGCGCGGTGTCATGCTCAAATGGCGAAGCAACTGGTGCGCGTTTCAATGCCATGCTCTTTGCTTCGGTCATAGTCGAGGTAGGTTACCAGATTGATGAAGCGGCTCGAAGCAGATGCAGCGGAAGAGGATCCAACGCAGGGCATGGCAGGAATAAAACGTCTGATGTGAGCTGGCAGGAACCTAGAAACCCACCGCAAACGGCCCATGGGATGCAGCCTGGAAAACGAACGGTTGTGAGCGCATCGTAGCTGGCGCGGTGTCATGCTCAAATGGCGAAGCAACTGGTGCGCGTTTATATGCCATGGTGGTTGCTTCTGTCATAGTGGAGGAAGCTTGCCAGAGTAATGAGCCGGCTCGAACCAGATGCAGCGGCAGAGTATCTAAGGCAGGGCATGGCGGGAATGAAACGTCTGATGTGAGCTGGCAGGAACCAAGAAGATCACCGAAAACGGCCCATGACATGCAGCCTGGAAAACGAACGGGTGCGAGCGCATCGTCTCTGCCGCAGTGTCATGCTCAAATGGCGAAGCCCCTGCTGCGCGTTTATATGCAATGCGGTTTGAATCGGTCATAGTCGATGTAGGTTGCCAGATTGATGAGGCGCCTCGGACCAGATACAGCGGCAGAGGATCCAAGGCTGGGTATGGCCGGAATAAAACGTCTGATGTGAGCTGGTAGGAACCAAGAAAATCACCGAAAACGGCCCATGTGATGCAGCCTGGAAAACGAACGGGTGTGAGCGCATCGTCGCTGGCGCGCTGTCATGCACAAATGGCGAAGCAACTGGTGCGCGTTTATATGCCATGCTGTTTGCTTCAGTCATAGTCGTGGTAGGTTGCCAGATTGATGAGGCGGCTCGAACCAGATGCAGCGGCAGAGGATCTAAGGCAGGGTATGGTGGGATTGAAACCTCTGATGTGAGCTGGCAGGAACCAAGAAACCCACCGCAAACTGCCCATGTGATGCAGCCTGGAAAACGAACGGGTGTGAGCGCATCGTCGCTGGCGCGGTGTCATGCTCAAATGGCGAAGCAACTGGTGCGCGTTTCAATGCCATGCTCTTGGCTTCGGTCATAGTCGAGGTAGGTTACCAGATTGATGAGGCGGCTCGAAGCAGATGCAGCGGAAGAGGATCCAACGCAGGGCATGGCAGGATTGAACCGTCTGATGTGAGCTGGCGGGAATCTAGAAATCCACAGCAAATGGCCCATGTAATGCAGCCTGGAAAACGAACGATTGTGAGCGCATCGTCGCTGGCGCGGTGTCACGCTCAAATGGCGAAGCAACTGGTGCGAGTTTATATGCCATGGAGGTTGCTTCAGTCATAGTAGAGGTGGGTTGCCAGATTGATCAGCCCGCTCGAACCAGATGCAGCGGCAGAGGAACCCAGGCAGGTCATGGCGGGACTGAAACCTCTGATGTGAGCTGGCAAGAACAGAGAAACCCAGCGCCAACGGCCCATGTGATGCAGCCTGGAAAACGAACGGGTGTGAGCGCATCGTCGCTGGCGCGGTGTCATGCTCAAATGGCGAAGCAACTGGTGCGCGTTTATATGCCATGCTCTTTGCTTCGGTCATATTCGAGGTAGGTTGCCAGATTGATGAGCCCGCTCGAACCAGATGCAGCGGCAGAGGATCCAAGGCGGGGCATGGCGAGATTGAAACCTCTGATGTGGGCTCGCAGGAACCAAGAAGCCCACCGCAAACGGCCCATGTGATGCAGCATGGAAAACGAACGGGTGTGAGCGCATCGTCGCTGGTGCGGTGTCATGCCCAAATTGATTAGCAACTAGTGCGCTTTTGTATGCCATGCTGTTTGCTTCGTTTTTAGTGGAAGTAGTTTGCCAGATTGATGAGCCCGCTCGAACAAGATGCAGTGGCAGAGGATCCTAGGCAGGGCATGGCGAGATTGAAACCTCTGATGTGAACTGGCAGGAACCAAGAAACCCACCGCAACCGGCCCATGTGACTGCGGCCTGGAAAACGAACGGGTGTGAGCGCATCGTCGATGGCGGGGTGTCATGCCCAAATGGCGATGCCCCTGGTGCGCGTTTCCAAGCCATGCTGATTGCTTCGGTCGCAGTCGAGGTAGGTTGCCAGATTGATGAGTCCGCTCGAACCAGATGCAGCGGCAGGGGAACCTAGGCAGGGCATGGCGGGATTGAAACCTCAGATGTGAGCTGGCAGGAACCAAGAAACCGACCGCCAACGGCCCATGTGATGCAGCCTGGAAAACGAACGGGTGTGAGCGCATCGTCGCTGGCGCGGTGTCATGCTCAAATAGCGAAGCAACTGGTGCGCGTTTATATGCCATGGTGGTTGCTTCTGTCATAGTAGATTTGAGTTGCCATATTGATCAGCACGCTCGAACCAGATGCAGCGGCAGAGGAACCCAGGCAGGTCATGGCTGGACTCAAACCTCTGATGTGAGCTGGCAAGAACACATAAACCCAGCGCCAACGGCCCATGTGATGCAGCCTGGAAAACGAACGGGTGTGAGCGCATCGTCGCTGGCGCGGTGTCATGCTCAAATAGCGAAGCAACTGGTGCGCGTTTATATGCCATGGTGGTTGCTTCTGTCATAGTAGAGGTGGGTTGCCAGATTGATCAGCCCGCTCGAACCAGATGCAGCGGCAGAGGAACCCAGGCAGGTCATGGCGGGACTCAAACCTCTGATGTGAGCTGGCAAGAACAGAGAAACCCACCGCAAACGGACCAAGTGATGCAGCCTGGAAAACGAACGGGTGTGAGCGCATCGTCGCTGGCGCGGTGTCATGCTCAAATGGCGAAGCAACTGGTGCGCGTTTCAATGCCATGCTCTTTGCTTCGGTCATAGTCGAGGTAGGTTACCAGATTGATGAAGCGGCTCGAAGCAGATGCAGCGGAAGAGGATCCAACGCAGGGCATGGCAGGAATAAAACGTCTGATGTGAGCTGGCAGGAACCTAGAAACCCACCGCAAACGGCCCATGGGATGCAGCCTGGAAAACGAACGGTTGTGAGCGCATCGTCGCTGGCGCGGTGTCATGCTCAAATGGCGAAGCAACTGGTGCGCGTTTATATGCCATGGTGGTTGCTTCTGTCATAGTGGAGGAAGCTTGCCAGAGTAATGAGCCGGCTCGAACCAGATGCAGCGGCAGAGTATCTAAGGCAGGGCATGGCGGGAATGAAACGTCTGATGTGAGCTGGCAGGAACCAAGAAGCTCACCGAAAACGGCCCATGACATGCAGCCTGGAAAACGAACGGGTGCGAGCGCATCGTCTCTGCCGCAGTGTCATGCTCAAATGGCGAAGCCCCTGCTGCGCGTTTATATGCAATGCGGTTTGAATCGGTCATAGTCGATGTAGGTTGCCAGATTGATGAGGCGGCTCGGACCAGATACAGCGGCAGAGGATCCAAGGCTGGGTATGGCCGGAATAAAACGTCTGATGTGAGCTGGTAGGAACCAAGAAAATCACCGAAAACGGCCCATGTGATGCAGCCTGGAAAACGAACGGGTGTGAGCGCATCGTCGCTGGCGCGCTGTCATGCACAAATGGCGAAGCAACTGGTGCGCGTTTATATGCCATGCTGTTTGCTTCAGTCATAGTCGTGGTAGGTTGCCAGATTGATGAGGCGGCTCGAACCAGATGCAGCGGCAGAGGATCTAAGGCAGGGTATGGTGGGATTGAAACCTCTGATGTGAGCTGGCAGGAACCAAGAAACCCACCGCAAACTGCCCATGTGATGCAGCCTGGAAAACGAACGGGTGTGAGCGCATCGTCGCTGGCGCGGTGTCATGCTCAAATGGCGAAGCAACTGGTGCGCGTTTCAATGCCATGCTCTTGGCTTCGGTCATAGTCGAGGTAGGTTACCAGATTGATGAGGCGGCTCGAAGCAGATGCAGCGGAAGAGGATCCAACGCAGGGCATGGCAGGATTGAACCGTCTGATGTGAGCTGGCGGGAATCTAGAAATCCACAGCAAATGGCCCATGTAATGCAGCCTGGAAAACGAACGATTGTGAGCGCATCGTCGCTGGCGCGGTGTCACGCTCAAATGGCGAAGCAACTGGTGCGAGTTTATATGCCATGGAGGTTGCTTCAGTCATAGTAGAGGTGGGTTGCCAGATTGATCAGCCCGCTCGAACCAGATGCAGCGGCAGAGGAACCCAGGCAGGTCATGGCGGGACTGAAACCTCTGAGGTGAGCTGGCAAGAACAGAGAAACCCAGCGCCAACGGCCCATGTGATGCAGCCTGGAAAACGAACGGGTGTGAGCGCATCGTCGCTGGCGCGGTGTCATGCTCAAATGGCGAAGCAACTGGTGCGCGTTTATATGCCATGCTCTTTGCTTCGGTCATATTCGAGGTAGGTTGCCAGATTGATGAGCCCGCTCGAACCAGATGCAGCGGCAGAGGATCCAAGGCGGGGCATGGCGGGATTGAAACCTCTGATGTGGGCTCGCAGGAACCAAGAAGCCCACCGCAAACGGCCCATGTGATGCAGCATGGAAAACGAACGGGTGTGAGCGCATCGTCGCTGGTGCGGTGTCATGCCCAAATTGATTAGCAACTAGTGCGCTTTTGTATGCCATGCTGTTTGCTTCGTTTTTAGTGGAAGTAGTTTGCCAGATTGATGAGCCCGCTCGAACAAGATGCAGTGGCAGAGGATCCTAGGCAGGGCATGGCGAGATTGAAACCTCTGATGTGAACTGGCAGGAACCAAGAAACCCACCGCAACCGGCCCATGTGACTGCGGCCTGGAAAACGAACGGGTGTGAGCGCATCGTCGATGGCGGGGTGTCATGCCCAAATGGCGATGCCCCTGGTGCGCGTTTCCAAGCCATGCTGATTGCTTCGGTCACAGTCGAGGTAGGTTGCCAGATTGATGAGTCCGCTCGAACCAGATGCAGCGGCAGAGGAACCCAGGCAGGTCATGGCGGGACTCAAACCTCTGATGTGAGCTGGCAAGAACAGAGAAACCCAGCGCCAACGGCCAATGCGATGCAGCCTGGAAAACGAACGGGTGTGAGCGCATCGTCACTGGCGCTGTGTCATGCTCAAATGGCGAATCAACTGGTGCGCGTTTATATGCCATGCTCTTTGCTTCGGTCATAGTCGAGGTAGGTTACCAGATTGATGAGGCGGCTCGAAGCAGATGCAGCGGAAGAGGAACCCAGGCAGGTCATGGCGGGACTCAAATCTCTGATGTGAGCTGGCAGGAACCAAGAAGCCCACCGAAAACGGCCCATGTGATGCAGCCTGGAAAACGAACGGGTGTGAGCGCATCGTCGCTGGCGCGGTGTCATGCCCAAATTGAGAAGCAACTAGTGCGCTTTTATATGCCATGCTGTTTGCTTCGTTCTTAGTGTAGGTAGTTTGCCAGATTGATGAGCCCGCTCGAACAAGATGCTGTGGCAGAGGATCCTAGGCAGGGCGTGGCGAGATTGAAACCTCCGATGTGAACTGGCAGATACCAAGATACCAACCGCAACCGGCCCATGTGACTGCGGCCTGGAAAACGAACGGGTGTGAGCGCATCGTCGATGGCGCGGTGTCATGCCCAAATGACGATGCCCCTGGTGCGCGTTTCTATGCCTTTCTTATTGCTTCGGTCATAGTCGAGGTAGCTTGCCAGATTGATGAGCCCGCTCGAACCAGATGCAGCGGCAGAGGATCCAAGGCGGGGCATGGCGGGTTTGAAACCTCTGATGTGGGCTCGCAGGAACCAAGAAGCCCACCGCAAACGGCCCATGTGACGCAGCATGGAAAACGAACGGGTGTGAGCGCATCGTCGCTGGTGCGGTGTCATGCCCACATTGAGAAGCAACTAGTGCGCTTTTATATGCCACGCTGTTTGCTTCGGTCATACTCGAGGTAAGTTGCCAGATTGATGACCCGGTCGAACCAGATGCAGCGGCAGAGTATCCAAGGCAGCGCATGGTTGGAATGAAACGTCTGATGTGAGCTGGCAGGAACTAAGAAACTCACCGAAAACGGCCCATGACATGCAACCTGGAAAACGAACGGGTGCGAGCGCATCGTCTCTGGCGCAGTGTCATGCTCAAATGGCGAAGCCCCTGCTGCGCGTTTATATGCAATGCGGTTTGAATCCGTCATAGTCGACGTTGGTTGCCAGATTGATGAGGTGGCTCGGACCAGATACAGCGGCAGAGTATCCAAGGCAGGGCATAGCGGGATTGAAAACCTCTGACGTGAGCTGGCAGGAACCAAGAAACCCACCTCAAACGGCCCTAGTGATGCAGCCTGGAAAATGAACGGGTGTGAGCGCGTCGTCGCTGGCGCGGTGTCATGCCCAAATGGCGAAGCCCCTGGTGCGCGTTTCTATGCCATCCTGTTTACTTCGATCATAGTCGAGGTAGGTTGCCAGATTGATGAGCCCGCTCTAACCAGATGCAGCGGCAGAGGATCCAAGGCAGGGCATGGCGGGTTGAAAGCTCTGATTTCACCTGGCAGGAGCCAAGAGCGCCACGGCAAACAGCCCATGTGATGCAGCCTTAAAAACGAACGGATGTGAGCGCATCGTCGCTGGCGCAGTGTCATGCCCAAATGGATTAGCAACTGGTGCGGGTTTATTTGCCATGCTCTTTCCTTCGGTCATAGTCGAGGAAGGTTGCCAGATTGTTGAGCCCGCTCGAACCAGATGCAGTGGCAGAGGATCCAAGGCAGGGAACGGCGGGATTGAAACCTCTGATGTGAGCTGGCAGGAACCAAGAACCCCACCGCAACCGGCCCATGTGATGCAGCCTGGAAAACGAACGGGTGTGAATGCATCGTCTCTGGCGCGGTGTCATGCTGAAATAGCGAAGCCCCTGCTGCGCGTTTATACGCAATGCGGTTTGAATCGGTCATAGTCGACGTAGGTTGCCAGATTGATGAGGCGGCTCGGACCAGATACAGCGGCAGAGGATCCAAGGCAGGGCATGGCCGGAATGAAACCTCTGATGTGAGCTGGTAGGAACCAAGAAAACCACCAAAAACGGTCCATGTAATGCAGCCTGGAAAACAAACGGGTGTGAGCGCATCGTCGCTAGCGCGGTGTCATGACCAAATGGAGAAGCAACTGGTGCGCTTTTATATGCCATGTTGTTTGCTTTTGTTCTTAGTAGAGGTAGGTTTCCAGATTGATGAACCGGCTCGAACCAGATGCAGCGGCAGAGGATCCAAGGCAGGGCATGGCGGGAATGAAACGTCTGATGTGAGCTGGCAGGAACCAAGAACCCCACAGCAAATGGCCCATGTAATGCAGCCTGGAAAACGAACGGGTGTGAACGCATCGTCTCTGGCGCGGTGTCAAGCTGAAATGGCGAAGCCCCTGCTGCGCGTTTATATGCAATGCGGTTTGAATCGGTCATAGTCGACGTAGGTTGCCAGATTGATGAGGCGGCTCGGACCAGATACAGCGGCAGAGGATCCAAGGTAGGGTATGGCCGGAATGAAACGTCTGATGTGAGCTGGTATGAACCAAGCAAACCACCAAAAACGGCCCATGTGATACAGCCTGGGAGACGAACGGGTGTGAGCGCATCGTCGCTGGCGGGGTGCCATGCTCAATTGGCGAAGCCCCTGCTGCGCGTTTATATGTCATGCGGTTTGCAGCGGTCATAGTCGGGGTAGCTTGCCAGAGTGATGAGCCGGCTCGAACCAGATGCAGCGGCAGAGGATCCAAGGCCGGGCATTGCGGGATTGAAACCTCTGACGTGAGCTTGCAGGAACCAAGAAACCCACCGCAAACGGCCCATGTAATGCAGCCTGGAAAACAAACGGGTGTGAGCGCATCGTCGCTGGCGCGGTGTCATGCCCAAATGGAGAAGCAACTGGTGCGCTTTTATATGCCATGCTGTTTGCTTTTGTTCTTAGTAGAGGTAGGTTTCCAGGTTGATGAGTCCGCTCGAACCAGATGCAGTGGCAGAGGATCCAAGGCAGGGCATGGCGTGATTGAAACCTCTGATGTGAGCTGGCAGGAACCAAGAACCCCACAGCATAACGGCCCATGTGATGCAGCCAGCAAAACGAACGGGAGTGAGCGCATCGTCTCTGGCGGGGTGTCATGCTCAAATAGCGAAGCCCCTGCTGCGCGTTAATATTTCATGCGGTTTGCATCGGTTATAGTCGAGGTAGATTGCCAGAGTGATGAACCGGCTCGAACCAGATGCAGCGGCAGAGGATCCAAGGCAGGGCATGGCGGGAATGAAACGTCTGATGTGAGCTGGCAGGAACCAAGAACCCCACCGCAAACGGCCCATGTGATGCAGCCTGGAAACCGAACGGGTGTGAACGCATCGTGTCTGGCGCGGTGTCAAGCTGAAATGGCGAAGCCCCTGCTGCGCGTTTATATGCAATGCGGTTTGAATCGGTCATAGTCGACGTAGGTTGCCAGATTGATGAGGCGGCTTGGACCAGATACAGCGGCAGAGGATCCAAGGCAGGGTATGGCCGGAATGAAACGTCTGATGTGAGCTGGTAGGAACCAAGAAAACCACCGCAAACGGCCCATGTAATGCAGCCTGGAAAACAAACGTGTGTGAGCGCATCGTCGATGGCGCGATGTCATGCCCAAATGGCGAAGCCCCTGGTGCGCGTTTCTATGTCATGCTGTTTGCTTCGGTCATAGTCGAGGTAGGTTGCCAGATTGATGAGCCCGCTCTAACCAGATGCAGCGGCAGAGGATCCAAGGCAGGGCATGACGGGTTGAAAGCTCTGATTTCACCTGGCAGGAGCCAAAGCGCCACGGCAAACAGCCCATATGATGCAGCCTTAAAAACGAACGGATGTGAGCGCATCGTCGCTGGCGCAGTGTCATGCCCAAATGGATTAGCAACTGGTGCGGGTTTATTTGCCATGCTCTTTCCTTCGGTCATAGTCGAGGAAGGTTGCCAGATTGTTGAGCCCGCTCGAACCAGATGCAGTGGCAGAGGATCCAAGGCAGGGAACGGCGGGATTGAAACCTCTGATGTGAGCTGGCAGGAACCAAGAACCCCACCGCAATCGGCCCATGTGATGCAGCCTGGAAAACGAACGGGTGTGAACGGATCGTCTCTGGCGCGGTGTCATGCTGAAATAGCGAAGCCCCTGCTGCGCGTTTATACGCAATGCGGTTTGCATCGGTCATAGTCGGGGTAGCTTGCCAGAGTGATGAGCCGGCTCGAACCAGATGCAGCGGCAGAGGATCCAAGGCGGGGCATTGCGGGATTGAAACCTCTGACGTGAGCTTGCAGGAACCAAGAAACCCACCGCAAACGGCCCATGTAATGCAGCCTGGAAAACAAACGGGTGTGAGCGCATCGTCGCTGGCGCGGTGTCATGCCCAAATGGAGAAGCAACTGGTGCGCTTTTATATGCCATGCTGTTTGCTTTTGTTCTTAGTAGAGGTAGGTTTCCAGGTTGATGAGTCCGCTCGAACCAGATGCAGTGGCAGAGGATCCAAGGCAGGGCATGGCGTGATTGAAACCTCTGATGTGAGCTGGCAGGAACCAATAACCCCACAGCATAACGGCCCATGTGATGCAGCCAGCAAAACGAACGGGAGTGAGCGCATCGTCTCTGGCGGGGTGTCATGCTCAAATAGCGAAGCCCCTGCTGCGCGTTTATATTTCATGCGGTTTGCATCGGTTATAGTCGAGGTAGATTGCCAGAGTGATGAACCGGCTCGAACCAGATGCAGCGGCAGAGGATCCAAGGCAGGGCATGGCGGGAATGAAACGTCTGATGTGAGCTGGCAGGAACCAAGAACCCCACCGCAAACGGCCCATGTGATGCAGCCTGGAAAACGAACGGGTGTGAACGCATCGTGTCTGGCGCGGTGTCAAGCTGAAATGGCGAAGCCCCTGCTGCGCGTTTATATGCAATGCGGTTTGAATCGGTCATAGTCGACGTAGGTTGCCAGATTGATGAGGCGGCTCGGACCAGATACAGCGGCAGAGGATCCAAGGCAGGGTATGGCCGGAATGAAACGTCTGATGTGAGCTGGTAGGAACCAAGAAAACCACCAAAAACGGCCCATGTGATACAGCCTGGGAAACGAACGGGTGTGAGCGCATCGTCGCTGGCGGGGTGTCATGCTCATTTGGAGAAGCCCCTGCTGCGCGTTTATATGTCATGCGGTTTGCATCGGTCATAGTCGGGGTAGCTTGCCAGAGTGATGAGCCGGCTCGAACCAGATGCAGCGGCAGAGGATCCAAGGCGGGGCATTGCGGGATTGAAACCTCTGATGTGAGCTTGCAGGAACCAAGAAACCCACCGCAAACGGCCCATGTAATGCAGCCTGGAAAACAAACGGGTGTGGGCGCATCGTCGCTGGCACGGTGTCAAGCTGAAATGGCGAAGCCCCTGCTGCCGTTTATATGCAATGCGGTTTGAATCGGTCATAGTCGACGTAGGTTGCCAGATTGATGAGGCGGCTCGGACCAGATACAGCGGCAGAGGATCCAAGGTAGGGTATGGCCGGAATGAAACGTCTGATGTGAGCTGGTATGAACCAAGCAAACCACCAAAAACGGCCCATGTGATACAGCCTGGGAAACGAACGGGTGTGAGCGCATCGTCGCTGGCGGGGTGTCATGCTCAATTGGCGAAGCCCCTGCTGCGCGTTTATATGTCATGCGGTTTGACGCGGTCATAGTCGTGGTAGCTTGCCAGAGTGATGAGCCGGCTCGAACCAGATGCAGCGGCAGAGGAACCAAGGCGGGGCATTGCGGGATTGAAACCTCTGACGTGAGCTTGCAGGAACCAAGAAACCCACCGCAAACGGCCCATGTAATGCAGCCTGGAAAACAAACGGGTGTGACCGCATCGTCGCTGGCGCGGTGTCATGCCCAAATGAAGAAGCAACTGGTGCGCTTTTATATGCCATGCTATTTGCTTTTGTTCTTAGTAGAGGTAGGTTTCCAGGTTGATGAGTCCGCTCGAACCAGAGGCAGTGCAGAGGATCCGAAGCAGGGCATGGCGGGAATGAAACGTCTGATGTGAGCTGGCAGGAACCAAGAAACCCACCGCAAACGGCCCTTGTGATGCAGCCTGGAAAACGAACGGGTGTGAGCGCATCGTCGCTGGTGCGGTGTCATGCCCAAATTCAGAAACAACTAGTGCGCTTTTATATGCCATGCTGTTTGCTTCGTTCTTAGTGTAGGTAGTTTGCCAGATTGATGAGCCTGCTCGAACAAGATGCTGTGGCAGAGGATCCTAGGCAGGGCGTGGCGAGATTGAAACCTCTGATGTGAACTGGCAGATACCAAGATACCAACCGCAACCGGCCCATGTGACTGCGGCCTGGAAAACGAACGGGTGTGAGCGCATCGTCGATGGCCCGGTGTCATGCCCAAATGACGATGCCCCTGGTGCGCGTTTCTATGCCTTTCTTATTGCTTCGGTCATAGTCGAGGTAGGTTACCAGATTGATGAGGCAGCTCGAAGCAGATGCAGCGGAAGAGGATCCAACGCAGGGCATGACAGGATTGAACCGTCTGATGTGAGCTGGCAGGAACCTAGAAATCCACCGCCAACGGCCCATGTGATGCAGCCTGGAAAACGAACGGGTGTGAGCGCATCGTCGCTGGCGTGGTGTCATGCTCAAATGGCGAAGCAACTGGTGCGCGTTTATATGCCATGGAGGTTGCTTCTGTCATAGTAGAGGTGGTTGCCAGATTGATCAGCCCGCTCGAACCAGATGCAGCGGCAGAGGAACCCAGGCAGGTCATGGCGGGACTGAAACCTCTGATGTGAGCTGGCAAGAACAGAGAAACCCAGCGCCAACGGCCCATGTGATGCAGCCTGGAAAACGAACGGGTGTGAGCGCATCGTCGCTGGCGCGGTGTCATGATCAAATGGCGAAGCCCCTGGTGCGCGTTTCTATGCCATGCTGTTTGCTTCGGTCATACTCGAGGTTGGTTGCCAGATTGATGAGCCCGCTCAAACCAGATGCCGTGGCAAAGGATCCAAGGCAGGGCATGGCGGGATTGAAACCTCTAATGTGAGCTGGCAGGAACCAAGAAAGCCACCGCAAAATGCCCATGTGATGCAGCCTGGATAACGAACGGGTGTGTGCGCATCGTCGCTGGCGCGGTGTCAAGCCCAAGAGGAGAAGCAACTGGTGCGCATTTATATGCCATGCTGTTTGCTTCGTTAATAGTCGACGTTGGTTGCCTGATTGTTGAGCCCGCTCGAACCGGATGCAGTGGCAGGGGATCCAAGGCAGCGCATGGCGGGATTGAAACCTCTGTTGTGAGCTGGCAGGAACCAAGAAACCCATCGCAAACGGCCTAGGTGATGCAGCCTGCAAAACGAACGGGTGTGTGCGCATCGTCGCTGGCGCGGTGTCAAGCCCAAATGGAGAAGCAACTGGTGCGCTTTTATATGCCATGCTGTTTGCTTTTGTTCTTAGTAGAGGTAGGTTTCCAGATTGATGAGTCCGCTCGAACCAGATGCAGTGGCAGAGGATCCGAGGCTGGGCATGGCGGGATTGAATCCTCTGATGTGAGCTGGTAGGAACCAAGAAAACCACCAAAAACGGCCCATGTGATACAGCCTGGGAAACGAACGGGTGTGAGCGCATCGTCGCTGGCGGGGTGTCATGCTCAATTGGCGAAGCCCCTGCTGCGCGTTTATATGTCATGCGGTTTGCATCGGTCATAGTCGGGGTAGCTTGCCAGAGTGATGAGCCGGCTCGAACCAGATGCAGCGGCAGAGCATCCAAGGCAGGGTATGGCCGGAATGAAACATCTGATGTGAGCTGGTAGGAACCAAGAAAACCACCAAAAACGGCCCATGTGATACAGCCTCGGAAGCGAACGGGTGTGAGCGCATCGTCGCTGGCGGGGTGTCATGCTCAATTGGCGAAGCCCCTGCTGCGCGTTTATATGTCATGCGGTTTGCATCGGTCATAGTCGGGGTAGCTTGCCAGAGTGATGAACCGGCTCGAACCAGATGCAGCGGCAGAGGATCCAAGGCAGGGCATGGCGGGAATGAAACGTCTGATGTGAGCTGGCAGGAACCAAGAACCCCAACGCAAACGGCCCATGTGATGCAGCCTGGAAAACGAACGGGTGTGAACGCATCCTCTCTGGCGCGGTGTCAAGCTGAAATGGCGAAGCCCCTGCTGCGCGTTTATATGCAATGCGGTTTGAATCGGTCATAGTCGACGTAGGTTGCCAGATTGATGAGGCGGCTCGGACCAGATACAGCGGCAGAGGATCCAAGGTAGGGTATGGCCGGAATGAAACGTCTGATGTGAGCTGGTATGAACCAAGCAAACCACCAAAAACTGCCCATGTGATATAGCCTGGGAAACGAACGGGTGTGAGCGCATCGTCGCTGGCGGGGTGTCATGCTCAATTGGCGAAGCCCCTGCTGCGTGTTTATATGTCATGCGGTTTGCAGCGGTCATAGTCGTGGTAGCTTGCCAGAGTGATGAGCCGGCTCGAACCAGATGCAGCGGCAGAGGAACCAAGGCGGGGCATTGCGGCATTGAAACCTCTGACGTGAGCTTGCAGGAACCAAGAAACCCACCGCAAACGGCCCATGTAATGCAGCCTGGAAAACAAACGGGTGTGACCGCATCGTCGCTGGCGCGGTGTCATGCCCAAATGAAGAAGCAACTGGTGCGCTTTTATATTCCATGCTATTTGCTTTTGTTCTTAGTAGAGGTAGGTTTCCAGGTTGATGAGTCCGCTCGAACCAGAGGCAGTGCAGAGGATCCGAAGCAGGGCATGGCGGGAATGAAACGTCTGATGTGAGCTGGCAGGAACCAAGAAACCCACCGCAAACGGCCCTTGTGATGCAGCCTGGAAAACGAACGGGTGTGAGCGCATCGTCGCTGGTGCGGTGTCATGCCCAAATTCAGAAACAACTAGTGCGCTTTTATATGCCATGCTGTTTGTTTCGTTCTTAGTGTAGGTAGTTTGCCAGATTGATGAGCCCGCTCGAACAAGATGCTGTGGCAGAGGATCCTAGGCAGGGGGTGGCGAGATTGAAACCTCTGATGTGAACTGGCAGATACCAAGATACCAACCGCAACCGGCCCATGTGACTGCGGCCTGGAAAACGAACGGGTGTGAGCGCATCGTCGATGGCCCGGTGTCATTCCCAAATGACGATGCCCCTGGTGCGCGTTTCTATGCCTTTCTTATTGCTTCGGTCATAGTCGAGGTAGCTTGCCAGAGTGATGAGCCCGCTCAAACCAGATGCAGCGGAAGAGTATCTAAGGCAGGGCATGGCGGGAATGAAACGTCTGATGTGAGCTGGCAGGAACCAAGAAGCTCACCGAAAACGGCCCATGACATGCAGCCTGGAAAACGAACGGGTGCGAGTGCATCGTATCTGCCGCAATGTCATGCTCAAATGGCGAAGCAACTGGTGCGAGTTTATATGCCATGGTGGTTGCTTCTGTCATAGTAGAGGTGGGTTGCCAGATTGATCAGCCCGTTCGAACCAGATGCAGCGGCAGAGGAACCCAGGCAGGTCATGGCGGGACTCAAACCTCTGATGTGGGCTCGCAGGAACCAAGAAGCCCACCGCAAACGGCCCTTGTGATGCAGCATGGAAAACGAACGGGTGTGAGCGCATCGTCGCTGGCGGGGTGTCATGCTCAATTGGCGAAGCCCCTGGTGCGCGTTTCTATGCCATGCTGTTTGCTTCGGTCATAGTCGAGGTAGGTTGCCAGATTGATGAGCCAGCTCGAACCAGATGCAGTTGCAGAGGATCCAAGGCAGGGCATGCCGGGATTGAAACCTCTAATGTGAGCTGGCAGGAACCAAGAAAGCCACTGCAAAATGCCCATGTGATGCAGCCTGGAAAACGAACGAGTGTGTGCGCATCGTCGCTGGCGCGGTGTCAAACCCAAGTGGAGAAGCAACTCCTGGTGCGCTTTTATATGCCATGCTGTTTGCTTCGTTAATAGTCGACATAGGTTGCCTGATTGTTGAGCCCGCTCGAACCAGATGCAGTGGCAGAGGACCCAATTCAGCGCATGGCGGGATTGAAACCTCTGTTGTGAGCTGGCAAGAACCAAAGAAGCCACCGCAAACGGCCCATGTGGTGCAGGCTGGAAAACGAACGGGTGTAAGCGCATCGTCACAGGCGCGATGTCATGCCCAAATGGAGAAGCAACTGATGCGCGTTTATATGCCATGTGGTTAGTATCGGTCATAGTGGAGGTAGCTTGACAGAGTGATGAGCCGGCTCGAACCAGATGCAGTGGCAGAGGATCCAAGGCAAGGCATGGCGGGAATGAAACGTCTGATGTGAGCTGGCAGGAACCAAGAACCCGACCGCATAACGGACCATGTGATGCAGCCTGCAAAACGAACGGGTGTGAGCGCATCGTCGATGGGGCGGTGTCATGCCCAAATGGCGAAGCCCCTAGTGCGCGTTTCTATGCCATGCTGTTTGCTTCGGTCATACTCGAGGTTGCTTGCCAGATTGATGAGCCCACTCAAACCAGATGCCGTGGCAGAGGACCCTAGGCAGGGCTTGGCGGGATTGAAATCTCTGATGTGAGCTGGCAGGAACCAAGAACCCCACCTCATAACGGACCATGTGATGCAGCCTCGAAAACGAACGGGTGTGAGCGTATCGTCGCTGGCGGGGTGTCATGCCCAAATGGCAAAGCCCCTGGTGCGCCTTTATATGCCATGCTGTTTCCTTCGGTCATAGTCGAGGTAGGTTTCCTGATTGAAGAGCCGGCTCGAAGCAGATGCAGCGGCAGAGGATCTAGGGCAGGGCATGACGGGATTGAATCCTCTGATTTATCTGGCAGGGACCAAGAAACCCACCGCAAACGGCCCATGTGATGCAGCCTGGAAAACGAACGGGTGTGAGCGCATCGTCGATGGCGCGGTGTCATGCCCAAATGGCGAAGCCCCTGGTGAGCCTTTCTATGCCATGCTGTTTGCTTCGGTCATACTCGAGGTAGGTTGCCGGATTGATGAGCCCGCTCGAACCAGATGCAGTGGCAGAGGATCCAAGGCAGGGCATGGCGGGAGTGAAACCTCTAATGTGAGCTGGCAGGAACCAAGAAAGCCACCGCAAAATGCCCATGTGATGCAGCCTGGAAAACGAACGGGTGTGTGCGCATCGTCACTGGCGCGGTGTCAAGCCCAAGTGGAGAAGCAACTGGTGCGCATTTATATGCCATGCTGTTTGCTTCGTTAATAGTCGACGTTGGTTGCCTGATTGTTGAGCCCGCTCGAACCGGATGCAGTGGCAGGGGATCCAAGGCAGCGCATGGCGGTATTGAAACCTCTGTTGTGAGCTGGCAGGAACCAAGAAACCCATCGCAAACAGCCTAGGTGATGCAGCCTGCAAAACGAACGGGTGAGAGCGCATCGTCACTGGCGCGGTGTCATGCTCAAATCGCGAAGCCGCTGCTGCGCGTTTATATGCCATGCAGTTTGCATCGGTCATAGTCGATGTAGCTTGCCAGAGTGATGAGCACTCTGGAACCAGATGCAGTGGCAGAGGATCCAAGGCAGGGCATAGCGGGATTGAAACCTGTGATGTGAGCTGGCAGGAACCAAGAAACTCACTGCAAACGACTATGTGATGCAGCCTGCAAAACGAACGGGTGTGAGCGCATCGTCTCTGGCGCGGTGTCATGCTCAAATGGCGAAGCCCCTGCTGCGCATTTTTATGTCATGCGGTTTGCATTGGACATAGTCGAGGTAGCTTGCCAGAGTGATGAGCCGGCTCGAACCAGATGCAGCGGCAGAGGATCCAAGGCAGGGCATGGCGGGAATGAAACGGCTGATGTGAGCTGGCAGGAACCAAGAACCCCACCGCATAACGGGCCATGTGATGCAGCCTGGAAAACGAACGGGTGTGAGCGCTTCGTCGATGGCGCGGTGTCATGCCCAAATTGCGAAGCCCCTAGTGCGCGTTTCTATTCCATGCTGTTTGCTTCGGTCATAATAGAGGAAGGTTGCCAGATTGATGAGCCCGCTCAAACCAGATGCAGTGGCAGAGGATCAAAGGCAGGGCATGGCGGGATTGAAACTTCTAATGTGAGCTGGCAGGAACCAAGAAAGCCTCCGCGAAATGCCCATGTGATGCAGCCTGGAAAACGAACGGGTGTGTGCGCATCGTCGCTGGAGCGGTGTCAAGCCCAAGTGGAGAAGCAACTGGTGCGCTTTTATATGCCATGCTGTTTGTTTCGTTAATAGTCGACGTAGGTTGCCTGATTGTTGAGCCCGCTCGAACCAGATGCAGTGGCAGGGGATCCAAGGCAGCGCATGGCGGGATTGAAGCCTCTGTTGTGAGCTGGCAGGAACCAACAAACTTATCGCAAACGGCCTATGTGATGCAGCCTGCAAAACGAACGGGTGTGAGCGCATCGTCTCTGGCGCGGTGTCATGCTCAAATGGCGAAGCCGCTGCTGCGCGTTTATATGCCATGCGGTTTGCATCGGTCATAGTCGATGTAGCTTGCCAGAGTGATGAGCCGGCTGGAACCAGATGCAGTGGCAGATGATCCAAGGCAGGGCATGGCGGGATTGAAACCTGTGATGTGAGCTGGCAGGAACCTAGAAACCCACTGCAAACGACTATGTGATGCAGCCTGCAAAACCAACGGGTGTGAGCGCATCGTCTCTGGCGGGGTGTCATGCTCAAATGGCGAAGCCCCTGCTGCGCGTTTATATGTCATGCGGTTTGCATCGGTCATAGTCGAGGTAGCTTGCCAGAGTGATAAGCCGGCTCGAACTAGTTTCAGCGGCAGAGGATCCAAGGCAGGGCATGGCGGGAATGTAACGTCTGATGTGAGCTTGCAGGAACCAAAATCCCCACCGAACACGGCCCATGTGATGCAGCCTGGGAAACGAACGGGTGTGAGCACATCGTCGCTGGCGCGTTGTCATGCCCAAATGGCGAAGCCCCTGGTGCGCCTTTATATGCCATGCTGTTTGCTTCGGTCATAGTCGAGGTAGGTTGCCAGATTTAAGAGCCGGCTCGAAGCAGATGCAGCAGCAGAGGATCCAGGGCAGGGCATGGCGGGATTGAATCCTGTGATGTAAGCTGGCAGGAACCAAGAAACCCACCGCAAACGGCCTATGTGATGCAGCCTGCAAAACGAACGGGTGTGAGCGCATCGTCTCTGGCGCGGTGTCATGCTCAAATGGCGAAGCCGCTGCTGCGCGTTTATATGCCATGCGGTTTGCATCGGTCATAGTCGATGTAGCTTGCCAGAGTGATGATCCGGCTGGAACCAGATGCAGTGGCAGATGATCCAAGGCAGGGCATGGCGGGATTGAATCCTGTGATGTGAGCTGGCAGGAACCAAGAAACCCACTGCAAACGACTATGTGATGCAGCCTGCAAAACGAACGGGTGTGAGCGCATCGTCTCTGGCGCGGTGTCATTTTCAAATGGCGAAGCCCCTGCTGCGCGTTTATATGTCATGCGGTTTGCATCGGACATAGTCGAGGTAGCTTGCCAGAGTGATGAGCCGGCTCGAATCAGATGCAGCGGCAGAGGATCCAAGGCAGGGCATGGCGGGAATGAAACGTCTGATGTGAGCTTGCAGGAACCAAAAACCCCACCGAAAACGGTCCATGTGATGCAGCCTGGGAAACGAACGAGTGTGAGCGCATCGTCGCTGGCAGGGTGTCATGCCCAAATGGCGAAGCCCCTGGTGCGCCTTTATATGCCATGCAGTTTGCTTCGGTCATAGTCGAGGTAGCTTGCCTGATTGAAGAGCCGGGTCGAAGCAGATGCAGCGGCAGAGGATCCTGGGCAGGGCATGGCGGGATTTAATCCTCTGATTTAATCTGGCAGGGACCAAGAAACCCACCGCAAACGGCCCATGTGACGCAGCCTGCAAAACGAACGGGTGTGAGCGCATCGTCGCTGGCGCGGTGTGAAGCCCAAGTGGAGAAGCAACTGGTGCGCATTTATATGCCATGCTGTTTGCTTCGTTAATAGTCGACGTAGGTTGCCTGATTGTTGAGCCCGCTCGAACCAGATGCAGTGGCAGGGGATCCAAGGCAGCGCATGGCGGGATTGAAACCTCTGTTGTGAGCTGGCAGGAACCAAAGAAGCCACCGCAAACGGCCCATGTGATGCAGCCTGGAATACGAACGGGTGTGAGCGCATCGTCGCTGGCGCGGTGTCATGCCCAAATGGCGAAGCCCCTGGTGCGCCTTTATATGCCATGCTGTTTGCTTCGGTCATAGTCGAGGTAGGTTGCCAGATTGATGAGCCGGCTCGAAGCAGATGCAGCGGCAGAGGATCCAGGGCAGGGCATGGCGGGATTGAAACCTGTGATGTGAAGCTGGCAGGAACCAAGAAACCCACTGCAAACGGACTATGTGATGCAGCCTGGAAAACGAACGGGTGTGAGCGCATCGTCTCTGGCGCGGTGTCATGCTCAAATGGCGAAGCCCCTGCTGCGCGTTTATATGTCATGCGGTTTGCATCGGTCATAGTCGAGGTAGGTTGCCAGATTGATGAGCCGGCTCGAACAGATGCAGCGGCAGAGGATCCAAGGCAGGGCATGGCGGGATTGAAACGTCTGATGTGAGCTGGCAGGAACCAAAAACCCCACCGAAAACGGCCCATGTGATGCAGCCTGGGAAACGAACGGGTGTGAGCGCATCGTCGCTGGCGCGGTGTCATGCCCAAATGGAGAAGCAACTGGTGCGCATTTATATGCCATGCTGTTTGCTTCGTTCATAGTCGACGGTGGTTGCCAGATTGTTGAGCCCGCTCGAACCAGATGCAGTGGCAGAGGATCCAAGGCAGCGCATGGCGGGATTGAAACCTCTGATGTGAGCTGGCAGGAACCAAGAAACCCCACCGCAAACGGCCCATGTGATGCAGCCTGGAAAACGAACGGGTGTGAGCGCATCGTCGCTGGCGCGGTGTCATGCTCAAATGGCGAAGCCCCTGGTGCGCGTTTATATGCCATGCTGTTTGCTTCGGTCATATTCGAGGTAAGTTGCCAGATTGATGAGCCCGCTCGAACCAGATGCAGCGGCAGAGGATCCAAGGCGGGGCATGGCGGGATTGAAACCTCTGATGTGGGCTCGCAGGAACCAAGAAGCCCACCGCAAACGGACCATGTAACGCAGCATGGAAAACGAACGGGTGTGAGCGCATCGTCGCTGGTGCGGTGTCATGCCCACATTGAGAAGCAACTAGTGCGCTTTTATATGCCACGCTGTTTGCTTCGGTCATACTCGAGGTAAGTTGCCAGATTGATGAGCCCGCTCGAACCAGATGCAGTGGCAGAAGATCCAAGGCAATGCATGGCGTGATTGAAACCTCTGATGTGAGCTGGCAGGAACCAAGAACCCCACAGCATAACGGCCCATGTGATGCAGCCTGAAAAACGAACGGGAGTGAGGGCATCGTCTCTGGCGGGGTGTCATGCTCAAATGGCGAAGCCCCTGCTGCGCGTTTATATGTCATGCGGTTTGCATCGGTTATAATCGAGGTAGATTGCCAGAGTGATGAACCGGCTCGAGCCAGATGCAGCGGCAGAGGATCCAAGGCAGGGCATGGCGGGAATGAAACGTCTGATGTGAGCTGGCAGGAACCAAGAAACCCACCGCAAACGGCCCATGTGATGCAGTTTGGAAAACGAACGGGTGTGAGCACATCGTCTCTTGCACGGTGTCATGCTGAAATGGCGAAGCCCCTGCTGCGCGTTTATATGTCATTCGGTTTGCATCGGTCATTGTCGAGGTAGCTTGCCATAGTGATGAGCCGGCTCGAGCGAGATGGAGTGGTAGAGGATCCAAGGCAGGGTATGGCGGTAATGAAACGTCTGATGTGAGTTGGTATGAACCAAGAAACCGGAAACGGCTCATGTGATGCAGGCTGCAAAAACGAACGGGTGTGAGCGTACCGTCGCTGGTGCAGTGTCATGCCCAAATGGCGATGCCCCTGCTGCGCGTTTATATGCCATGCGGTTTGCATCGGTCATAAACGGGGTAGCTTGCCAGAGTGATGAGCCGGCTCGAACCAGATGCAGCGGCAGAGGATCCAAGGCAGGGCATTGCGGGATTGAAACCTCTGATGTGGGCTGGCAGGAACCAAGAAACCCACCGCAAACGGCCCATGTAATGCAGCCTGGAAAACAAACGGGTGTGAGCCCATCGTCGCTGACGCGGTGATATGCCCAAATGGAGAAGCAACTGGTGCGCTTTTATATCCCATGCTGTTTGCTTCGTTCTTAATAGCGGTAGGTTTCCAGATTGATGAGCCCGCTCGAACCAGATGCAGCGGCAGAGGATCCTAGGAATGGCATGGCGGGATTTAGAACTCAGATGTTAGGTGGCAGGAACCAAGAAACCCACCGAAAACGGCCCATATGATGCAGCCTGGAAAACCAACGGGAGTGAGCGCATCGTCTCTGGCGCGGTGTCATGCTGAAATGGTGAAGCCCCTGCTGCGCGTTTGAATGCCATGCGGTTTGCATCGGTCATATTCGAGGTAGCTTGCCAGAGTGATGAGCAGGCTCGAACCAGATGCAGCGGCAGAGGATCCAAGGCAGGTCATGGCGGGAGTGAAACGTCTGATGTGAGCTGGCAGGAACCAAGAACCCCACCGCATAACGGACCATGTGATACAACCTGGAAAACGAACGGGTGTGAGCGCGTCGTCGCTGGCGGGGTGTCATGCCCAAATGGCGAAGCCACTGGTGCGCCTTTATATGCCATGCTATTTTCTTCGGTCATAGTCGAGGTAGGTTGCCAGATTGAAGAGCCGACACGAAGCAGATGCAGCGGCAGAGGACCCTAGCCAGGGCTTGGCGGGATTGAAACCTCTGATGTGAGCTGCCAGGAACCAAGAAACCCACAGCACACGGCCCATGTGATGCAGCCTGAAAAATGAACGGGTGTGTGAGCATCGGCGATGGCGTGGTGTCATGCCCAAACGGCAAAGCCCCTGGTGCGCGTTTCTATGCCACACTGTTTGCTTCGGTCATACTCGAGGTAGGTTGCCAGATTGATGAGCCAGCTCGAACCAGATGCAGTTGCAGAGGATCCAAGGCAGGGCATGCCGGGATTGAAACCTCTAATGTGAGCTGGCAGGAACCAAGAAAGCCACTGCAAAATGCCCATGTCATGCAGCCTGGAAAACGAACGAGTGTGTGCGCATCGTCGCTGGCGCAGTGTCAAACCCAAGTGGAGAAGCAACTCCTGGTGCGCTTTTATATGCCATGCTGTTTGCTTCGTTAATAGTCGACGTAGGTTGCCTGATTGTTGAGCCCGCTCGAACCAGATGCAGTGGCAGAGGACCCAATTCAGCGCATGGCGGGATTGAAACCTCTGTTGTGAGCTGGCAAGAACCAAAGAAGCCACCGCAAACGGCCCATGTGGTGCAGGCTGGAAAACGAACGGGTGTAAGCGCATCGTCGATGGGGCGGTGTCATGCCCAAATGGCGAAGCCCCTGGTGCGCGTTTCTATGCCATGCTGTTTGCTTCGGTCATACTCGAGGTTGGTTGCCAGATTGATGAGCCCGCTCAAACCAGATGCCGTGGCAAAGGATCCAAGGCAGGGCATGGCGGGATTGAAACCTCTAATGTGAGCTGGCAGGAACCAAGAAAGCCACCGCAAAATGCCCATGTGATGCAGCCTGGATAACGAACGGGTGTGTGCGCATCGTCGCTGGCGCGGTGTCAAGCCCAAGAGGAGAAGCAACTGGTGCGCATTTATATGCCATGCTGTTTGCTTCGTTAATAGTCGACGTTGGTTGCCTGATTGTTGAGCCCGCTCGAACCGGATGCAGTGGCAGGGGATCCAAGGCAGCGCATGGCGGGATTGAAACCTCTGTTGTGAGCTGGCAGGAACCAAGAAACCCATCGCAAACGGCCTAGGTGATGCAGCCTGCAAAACGAACGGGTGTGTGCGCATCGTCGCTGGCGCGGTGTCAAGCCCAAATGGAGAAGCAACTGGTGCGCTTTTATATGCCATGCTGTTTGCTTTTGTTCTTAGTAGAGGTAGGTTTCCAGATTGATGAGTCCGCTCGAACCAGATGCAGTGGCAGAGGATCCGAGGCTGGGCATGGCGGGATTGAATCCTCTGATGTGAGCTGGTAGGAACCAAGAAAACCACCAAAAACGGCCCATGTGATACAGCCTGGGAAACGAACGGGTGTGAGCGCATCGTCGCTGGCGGGGTGTCATGCTCAATTGGCGAAGCCCCTGCTGCGCGTTTATATGTCATGCGGTTTGCATCGGTCATAGTCGGGGTAGCTTGCCAGAGTGATGAGCCGGCTCGAACCAGATGCAGCGGCAGAGCATCCAAGGCAGGGTATGGCCGGAATGAAACATCTGATGTGAGCTGGTAGGAACCAAGAAAACCACCAAAAACGGCCCATGTGATACAGCCTCGGAAGCGAACGGGTGTGAGCGCATCGTCGCTGGCGGGGTGTCATGCTCAATTGGCGAAGCCCCTGCTGCGCGTTTATATGTCATGCGGTTTGCATCGGTCTTAGTCGGGGTAGCTTGCCAGAGTGATGAACCGGCTCGAACCAGATGCAGCGGCAGAGGATCCAAGGCAGGGCATGGCGGGAATGAAACGTCTGATGTGAGCTGGCAGGAACCAAGAACCCCAACGCAAACGGCCCATGTGATGCAGCCTGGAAAACGAACGGGTGTGAACGCATCCTCTCTGGCGCGGTGTCAAGCTGAAATGGCGAAGCCCCTGCTGCGCGTTTATATGCAATGCGGTTTGAATCGGTCATAGTCGACGTAGGTTGCCAGATTGATGAGGCGGCTCGGACCAGATACAGCGGCAGAGGATCCAAGGTAGGGTATGGCCGGAATGAAACGTCTGATGTGAGCTGGTATGAACCAAGCAAACCACCAAAAACGGCCCATGTGATACAGCCTGGGAAACGAACGGGTGTGAGCGCATCGTCGCTGGCGGGGTGTCATGCTCAATTGGCGAAGCCCCTGCTGCGTGTTTATATGTCATGCGGTTTGCAGCGGTCATAGTCGTGGTAGCTTGCCAGAGTGATGAGCCGGCTCGAACCAGATGCAGCGGCAGAGGAACCAAGGCGGGGCATTGCGGCATTGAAACCTCTGACGTGAGCTTGCAGGAACCAAGAAACCCACCGCAAACGGCCCATGTAATGCAGCCTGGAAAACAAACGGGTGTGACCGCATCGTCGCTGGCGCGGTGTCATGCCCAAATGAAGAAGCAACTGGTGCGCTTTTATATGCCATGCTATTTGCTTTTGTTCTTAGTAGAGGTAGGTTTCCAGGTTGATGAGTCCGCTCGAACCAGAGGCAGTGCAGAGGATCCGAAGCAGGGCATGGCGGGAATGAAACGTCTGATGTGAGCTGGCAGGAACCAAGAAACCCACCGCAAACGGCCCTTGTGATGCAGCCTGGAAAACGAACGGGTGTGAGCGCATCGTCGCTGGTGCGGTGTCATGCCCAAATTCAGAAACAACTAGTGCGCTTTTATATGCCATGCTGTTTGTTTCGTTCTTAGTGTAGGTAGTTTGCCAGATTGATGAGCCCGCTCGAACAAGATGCTGTGGCAGAGGATCCTAGGCAGGGGGTGGCGAGATTGAAACCTCTGATGTGAACTGGCAGATACCAAGATACCAACCGCAACCGGCCCATGTGACTGCGGCCTGGAAAACGAACGGGTGTGAGCGCATCGTCGATGGCCCGGTGTCATTCCCAAATGACGATGCCCCTGGTGCGCGTTTCTATGCCTTTCTTATTGCTTCGGTCATAGTCGAGGTAGCTTGCCAGAGTGATGAGCCCGCTCAAACCAGATGCAGCGGAAGAGTATCTAAGGCAGGGCATGGCGGGAATGAAACGTCTGATGTGAGCTGGCAGGAACCAAGAAGCTCACCGAAAACGGCCCATGACATGCAGCCTGGAAAACGAACGGGTGCGAGTGCATCGTATCTGCCGCAATGTCATGCTCAAATGGCGAAGCAACTGGTGCGAGTTTATATGCCATGGTGGTTGCTTCTGTCATAGTAGAGGTGGGTTGCCAGATTGATCAGCCCGTTCGAACCAGATGCAGCGGCAGAGGAACCCAGGCAGGTCATGGCGGGACTCAAACCTCTGATGTGGGCTCGCAGGAACCAAGAAGCCCACCGCAAACGGCCCTTGTGATGCAGCATGGAAAACGAACGGGTGTGAGCGCATCGTCGCTGGCGGGGTGTCATGCTCAATTGGCGAAGCCCCTGGTGCGCGTTTCTATGCCATGCTGTTTGCTTCGGTCATAGTCGAGGTAGGTTGCCAGATTGATGAGCCAGCTCGAACCAGATGCAGTTGCAGAGGATCCAAGGCAGGGCATGCCGGGATTGAAACCTCTAATGTGAGCTGGCAGGAACCAAGAAAGCCACTGCAAAATGCCCATGTGATGCAGCCTGGAAAACGAACGAGTGTGTGCGCATCGTCGCTGGCGCGGTGTCAAACCCAAGTGGAGAAGCAACTCCTGGTGCGCTTTTATATGCCATGCTGTTTGCTTCGTTAATAGTCGACATAGGTTGCCTGATTGTTGAGCCCGCTCGAACCAGATGCAGTGGCAGAGGACCCAATTCAGCGCATGGCGGGATTGAAACCTCTGTTGTGAGCTGGCAAGAACCAAAGAAGCCACCGCAAACGGCCCATGTGGTGCAGGCTGGAAAACGAACGGGTGTAAGCGCATCGTCACAGGCGCGATGTCATGCCCAAATGGAGAAGCAACTGATGCGCGTTTATATGCCATGTGGTTAGTATCGGTCATAGTGGAGGTAGCTTGACAGAGTGATGAGCCGGCTCGAACCAGATGCAGTGGCAGAGGATCCAAGGCAAGGCATGGCGGGAATGAAACGTCTGATGTGAGCTGGCAGGAACCAAGAACCCGACCGCATAACGGACCATGTGATGCAGCCTGCAAAACGAACGGGTGTGAGCGCATCGTCGATGGGGCGGTGTCATGCCCAAATGGCGAAGCCCCTAGTGCGCGTTTCTATGCCATGCTGTTTGCTTCGGTCATACTCGAGGTTGCTTGCCAGATTGATGAGCCCACTCAAACCAGATGCCGTGGCAGAGGACCCTAGGCAGGGCTTGGCGGGATTGAAATCTCTGATGTGAGCTGGCAGGAACCAAGAACCCCACCTCATAACGGACCATGTGATGCAGCCTCGAAAACGAACGGGTGTGAGCGTATCGTCGCTGGCGGGGTGTCATGCCCAAATGGCAAAGCCCCTGGTGCGCCTTTATATGCCATGCTGTTTCCTTCGGTCATAGTCGAGGTAGGTTTCCTGATTGAAGAGCCGGCTCGAAGCAGATGCAGCGGCAGAGGATCTAGGGCAGGGCATGACGGGATTGAATCCTCTGATTTATCTGGCAGGGACCAAGAAACCCACCGCAAACGGCCCATGTGATGCAGCCTGGAAAACGAACGGGTGTGAGCGCATCGTCGATGGCGCGGTGTCATGCCCAAATGGCGAAGCCCCTGGTGAGCCTTTCTATGCCATGCTGTTTGCTTCGGTCATACTCGAGGTAGGTTGCCGGATTGATGAGCCCGCTCGAACCAGATGCAGTGGCAGAGGATCCAAGGCAGGGCATGGCGGGAGTGAAACCTCTAATGTGAGCTGGCAGGAACCAAGAAAGCCACCGCAAAATGCCCATGTGATGCAGCCTGGAAAACGAACGGGTGTGTGCGCATCGTCACTGGCGCGGTGTCAAGCCCAAGTGGAGAAGCAACTGGTGCGCATTTATATGCCATGCTGTTTGCTTCGTTAATAGTCGACGTTGGTTGCCTGATTGTTGAGCCCGCTCGAACCGGATGCAGTGGCAGGGGATCCAAGGCAGCGCATGGCGGTATTGAAACCTCTGTTGTGAGCTGGCAGGAACCAAGAAACCCATCGCAAACAGCCTAGGTGATGCAGCCTGCAAAACGAACGGGTGAGAGCGCATCGTCACTGGCGCGGTGTCATGCTCAAATCGCGAAGCCGCTGCTGCGCGTTTATATGCCATGCAGTTTGCATCGGTCATAGTCGATGTAGCTTGCCAGAGTGATGAGCACTCTGGAACCAGATGCAGTGGCAGAGGATCCAAGGCAGGGCATAGCGGGATTGAAACCTGTGATGTGAGCTGGCAGGAACCAAGAAACTCACTGCAAACGACTATGTGATGCAGCCTGCAAAACGAACGGGTGTGAGCGCATCGTCTCTGGCGCGGTGTCATGCTCAAATGGCGAAGCCCCTGCTGCGCATTTTTATGTCATGCGGTTTGCATTGGACATAGTCGAGGTAGCTTGCCAGAGTGATGAGCCGGCTCGAACCAGATGCAGCGGCAGAGGATCCAAGGCAGGGCATGGCGGGAATGAAACGGCTGATGTGAGCTGGCAGGAACCAAGAACCCCACCGCATAACGGGCCATGTGATGCAGCCTGGAAAACGAACGGGTGTGAGCGCTTCGTCGATGGCGCGGTGTCATGCCCAAATTGCGAAGCCCCTAGTGCGCGTTTCTATTCCATGCTGTTTGCTTCGGTCATAATAGAGGAAGGTTGCCAGATTGATGAGCCCGCTCAAACCAGATGCAGTGGCAGAGGATCAAAGGCAGGGCATGGCGGGATTGAAACTTCTAATGTGAGCTGGCAGGAACCAAGAAAGCCTCCGCGAAATGCCCATGTGATGCAGCCTGGAAAACGAACGGGTGTGTGCGCATCGTCGCTGGAGCGGTGTCAAGCCCAAGTGGAGAAGCAACTGGTGCGCTTTTATATGCCATGCTGTTTGTTTCGTTAATAGTCGACGTAGGTTGCCTGATTGTTGAGCCCGCTCGAACCAGATGCAGTGGCAGGGGATCCAAGGCAGCGCATGGCGGGATTGAAGCCTCTGTTGTGAGCTGGCAGGAACCAACAAACTTATCGCAAACGGCCTATGTGATGCAGCCTGCAAAACGAACGGGTGTGAGCGCATCGTCTCTGGCGCGGTGTCATGCTCAAATGGCGAAGCCGCTGCTGCGCGTTTATATGCCATGCGGTTTGCATCGGTCATAGTCGATGTAGCTTGCCAGAGTGATGAGCCGGCTGGAACCAGATGCAGTGGCAGATGATCCAAGGCAGGGCATGGCGGGATTGAAACCTGTGATGTGAGCTGGCAGGAACCTAGAAACCCACTGCAAACGACTATGTGATGCAGCCTGCAAAACCAACGGGTGTGAGCGCATCGTCTCTGGCGGGGTGTCATGCTCAAATGGCGAAGCCCCTGCTGCGCGTTTATATGTCATGCGGTTTGCATCGGTCATAGTCGAGGTAGCTTGCCAGAGTGATAAGCCGGCTCGAACTAGTTTCAGCGGCAGAGGATCCAAGGCAGGGCATGGCGGGAATGTAACGTCTGATGTGAGCTTGCAGGAACCAAAATCCCCACCGAACACGGCCCATGTGATGCAGCCTGGGAAACGAACGGGTGTGAGCACATCGTCGCTGGCGCGTTGTCATGCCCAAATGGCGAAGCCCCTGGTGCGCCTTTATATGCCATGCTGTTTGCTTCGGTCATAGTCGAGGTAGGTTGCCAGATTTAAGAGCCGGCTCGAAGCAGATGCAGCAGCAGAGGATCCAGGGCAGGGCATGGCGGGATTGAATCCTGTGATGTAAGCTGGCAGGAACCAAGAAACCCACCGCAAACGGCCTATGTGATGCAGCCTGCAAAACGAACGGGTGTGAGCGCATCGTCTCTGGCGCGGTGTCATGCTCAAATGGCGAAGCCGCTGCTGCGCGTTTATATGCCATGCGGTTTGCATCGGTCATAGTCGATGTAGCTTGCCAGAGTGATGATCCGGCTGGAACCAGATGCAGTGGCAGATGATCCAAGGCAGGGCATGGCGGGATTGAATCCTGTGATGTGAGCTGGCAGGAACCAAGAAACCCACTGCAAACGACTATGTGATGCAGCCTGCAAAACGAACGGGTGTGAGCGCATCGTCTCTGGCGCGGTGTCATTTTCAAATGGCGAAGCCCCTGCTGCGCGTTTATATGTCATGCGGTTTGCATCGGACATAGTCGAGGTAGCTTGCCAGAGTGATGAGCCGGCTCGAATCAGATGCAGCGGCAGAGGATCCAAGGCAGGGCATGGCGGGAATGAAACGTCTGATGTGAGCTTGCAGGAACCAAAAACCCCACCGAAAACGGTCCATGTGATGCAGCCTGGGAAACGAACGAGTGTGAGCGCATCGTCGCTGGCAGGGTGTCATGCCCAAATGGCGAAGCCCCTGGTGCGCCTTTATATGCCATGCAGTTTGCTTCGGTCATAGTCGAGGTAGCTTGCCTGATTGAAGAGCCGGGTCGAAGCAGATGCAGCGGCAGAGGATCCTGGGCAGGGCATGGCGGGATTTAATCCTCTGATTTAATCTGGCAGGGACCAAGAAACCCACCGCAAACGGCCCATGTGACGCAGCCTGCAAAACGAACGGGTGTGAGCGCATCGTCGCTGGCGCGGTGTGAAGCCCAAGTGGAGAAGCAACTGGTGCGCATTTATATGCCATGCTGTTTGCTTCGTTAATAGTCGACGTTGGTTGCCTGATTGTTGAGCCCACTCGAACCGGATGCAGTGGCAGGGGATCCAAGGCAGCGCATGGCGGGATTGAAACCTCTGTTGTGAGCTGGCAGGAACCAAAGAAGCCACCGCAAACGGCCCATGTGGTGCAGCCTGGAATACGAACGGGTGTGTGCGCATCGTCGCTGGCGCGTTGTCATGCCCAAATGGCGAAGCCCCTGGTGCGCCTTTATATGCCATGCTGTTTGCTTCGGTCATAGTCGAGGTAGGTTGCCAGATTTAAGAGCCGGCTCGAAGCAGATGCAGCAGCAGAGGATCCAGGGCAGGGCATGGCGGGATTGAATCCTGTGATGTAAGCTGGCAGGAACCAAGAAACCCACTGCAAACGACTATGTGATGCAGCCTGCAAAACGAACGGGTGTGAGCGCATCGTCTCTGGCGCGGTGTCGTTTTCAAATGGCGAAGCCCCTGCTGCGCGTTTATATGCCATGCGGTTTGCATCGGTCATAAACGGGGTAGCTTGCCAGAGTGATGAGCCGGCTCGAACCAGATGCAGCGGCAGAGGATCCAAGGCAGGGCATTGCGGGATTGAAACCTCTGATGTGGGCTGGCAGGAACCAAGAAACCCACCGCAAACGGCCCATGTAATGCAGCCTGGAAAACAAACGGGTGTGAGCCCATCGTCGCTGACGCGGTGATATGCCCAAATGGAGAAGCAACTGGTGCGCTTTTATATCCCATGCTGTTTGCTTCGTTCTTAATAGCGGTAGGTTTCCAGATTGATGAGCCCGCTCGAACCAGATGCAGCGGCAGAGGATCCTAGGAATGGCATGGCGGGATTTAGAACTCAGATGTTAGGTGGCAGGAACCAAGAAACCCACCGAAAACGGCCCATATGATGCAGCCTGGAAAACCAACGGGAGTGAGCGCATCGTCTCTGGCGCGGTGTCATGCTGAAATGGTGAAGCCCCTGCTGCGCGTTTGAATGCCATGCGGTTTGCATCGGTCATATTCGAGGTAGCTTGCCAGAGTGATGAGCAGGCTCGAACCAGATGCAGCGGCAGAGGATCCAAGGCAGGTCATGGCGGGAGTGAAACGTCTGATGTGAGCTGGCAGGAACCAAGAACCCCACCGCATAACGGACCATGTGATACAACCTGGAAAACGAACGGGTGTGAGCGCGTCGTCGCTGGCGGGGTGTCATGCCCAAATGGCGAAGCCACTGGTGCGCCTTTATATGCCATGCTGTTTTCTTCGGTCATAGTCGAGGTAGGTTGCCAGATTGAAGAGCCGACACGAAGCAGATGCAGCGGCAGAGGACCCTAGCCAGGGCTTGGCGGGATTGAAACCTCTGATGTGAGCTGCCAGGAACCAAGAAACCCACAGCACACGGCCCATGTGATGCAGCCTGAAAAATGAACGGGTGTGTGAGCATCGGCGATGGCGTGGTGTCATGCCCAAACGGCAAAGCCCCTGGTGCGCGTTTCTATGCCACACTGTTTGCTTCGGTCATACTCGAGGTAGGTTGCCAGATTGATGAGCCAGCTCGAACCAGATGCAGTTGCAGAGGATCCAAGGCAGGGCATGCCGGGATTGAAACCTCTAATGTGAGCTGGCAGGAACCAAGAAAGCCACTGCAAAATGCCCATGTCATGCAGCCTGGAAAACGAACGAGTGTGTGCGCATCGTCGCTGGCGCAGTGTCAAACCCAAGTGGAGAAGCAACTCCTGGTGCGCTTTTATATGCCATGCTGTTTGCTTCGTTAATAGTCGACGTAGGTTGCCTGATTGTTGAGCCCGCTCGAACCAGATGCAGTGGCAGAGGACCCAATTCAGCGCATGGCGGGATTGAAACCTCTGTTGTGAGCTGGCAAGAACCAAAGAAGCCACCGCAAACGGCCCATGTGGTGCAGGCTGGAAAACGAACGGGTGTAAGCGCATCGTCGATGGGGCGGTGTCATGCCCAAATGGCGAAGCCCCTGGTGCGCGTTTCTATGCCATGCTGTTTGCTTCGGTCATACTCGAGGTTGGTTGCCAGATTGATGAGCCCGCTCAAACCAGATGCCGTGGCAAAGGATCCAAGGCAGGGCATGGCGGGATTGAAACCTCTAATGTGAGCTGGCAGGAACCAAGAAAGCCACCGCAAAATGCCCATGTGATGCAGCCTGGATAACGAACGGGTGTGTGCGCATCGTCGCTGGCGCGGTGTCAAGCCCAAGAGGAGAAGCAACTGGTGCGCATTTATATGCCATGCTGTTTGCTTCGTTAATAGTCGACGTTGGTTGCCTGATTGTTGAGCCCGCTCGAACCGGATGCAGTGGCAGGGGATCCAAGGCAGCGCATGGCGGGATTGAAACCTCTGTTGTGAGCTGGCAGGAACCAAGAAACCCATCGCAAACGGCCTAGGTGATGCAGCCTGCAAAACGAACGGGTGTGTGCGCATCGTCGCTGGCGCGGTGTCAAGCCCAAATGGAGAAGCAACTGGTGCGCTTTTATATGCCATGCTGTTTGCTTTTGTTCTTAGTAGAGGTAGGTTTCCAGATTGATGAGTCCGCTCGAACCAGATGCAGTGGCAGAGGATCCGAGGCTGGGCATGGCGGGATTGAATCCTCTGATGTGAGCTGGTAGGAACCAAGAAAACCACCAAAAACGGCCCATGTGATACAGCCTGGGAAACGAACGGGTGTGAGCGCATCGTCGCTGGCGGGGTGTCATGCTCAATTGGCGAAGCCCCTGCTGCGCGTTTATATGTCATGCGGTTTGCATCGGTCATAGTCGGGGTAGCTTGCCAGAGTGATGAGCCGGCTCGAACCAGATGCAGCGGCAGAGCATCCAAGGCAGGGTATGGCCGGAATGAAACATCTGATGTGAGCTGGTAGGAACCAAGAAAACCACCAAAAACGGCCCATGTGATACAGCCTCGGAAGCGAACGGGTGTGAGCGCATCGTCGCTGGCGGGGTGTCATGCTCAATTGGCGAAGCCCCTGCTGCGCGTTTATATGTCATGCGGTTTGCATCGGTCTTAGTCGGGGTAGCTTGCCAGAGTGATGAACCGGCTCGAACCAGATGCAGCGGCAGAGGATCCAAGGCAGGGCATGGCGGGAATGAAACGTCTGATGTGAGCTGGCAGGAACCAAGAACCCCAACGCAAACGGCCCATGTGATGCAGCCTGGAAAACGAACGGGTGTGAACGCATCCTCTCTGGCGCGGTGTCAAGCTGAAATGGCGAAGCCCCTGCTGCGCGTTTATATGCAATGCGGTTTGAATCGGTCATAGTCGACGTAGGTTGCCAGATTGATGAGGCGGCTCGGACCAGATACAGCGGCAGAGGATCCAAGGTAGGGTATGGCCGGAATGAAACGTCTGATGTGAGCTGGTATGAACCAAGCAAACCACCAAAAACGGCCCATGTGATACAGCCTGGGAAACGAACGGGTGTGAGCGCATCGTCGCTGGCGGGGTGTCATGCTCAATTGGCGAAGCCCCTGCTGCGTGTTTATATGTCATGCGGTTTGCAGCGGTCATAGTCGTGGTAGCTTGCCAGAGTGATGAGCCGGCTCGAACCAGATGCAGCGGCAGAGGAACCAAGGCGGGGCATTGCGGCATTGAAACCTCTGACGTGAGCTTGCAGGAACCAAGAAACCCACCGCAAACGGCCCATGTAATGCAGCCTGGAAAACAAACGGGTGTGACCGCATCGTCGCTGGCGCGGTGTCATGCCCAAATGAAGAAGCAACTGGTGCGCTTTTATATGCCATGCTATTTGCTTTTGTTCTTAGTAGAGGTAGGTTTCCAGGTTGATGAGTCCGCTCGAACCAGAGGCAGTGCAGAGGATCCGAAGCAGGGCATGGCGGGAATGAAACGTCTGATGTGAGCTGGCAGGAACCAAGAAACCCACCGCAAACGGCCCTTGTGATGCAGCCTGGAAAACGAACGGGTTTGAGCGCATCGTCGCTGGTGCGGTGTCATGCCCAAATTCAGAAACAACTAGTGCGCTTTTATATGCCATGCTGTTTGTTTCGTTCTTAGTGTAGGTAGTTTGCCAGATTGATGAGCCCGCTCGAACAAGATGCTGTGGCAGAGGATCCTAGGCAGGGGGTGGCGAGATTGAAACCTCTGATGTGAACTGGCAGATACCAAGATACCAACCGCAACCGGCCCATGTGACTGCGGCCTGGAAAACGAACGGGTGTGAGCGCATCGTCGATGGCCCGGTGTCATGCCCAAATGACGATGCCCCTGGTGCGCGTTTCTATGCCTTTCTTATTGCTTCGGTCATAGTCGAGGTAGCTTGCCAGAGTGATGAGCCCGCTCAAACCAGATGCAGCGGAAGAGTATCTAAGGCAGGGCATGGCGGGAATGAAACGTCTGATGTGAGCTGGCAGGAACCAAGAAGCTCACCGAAAACGGCCCATGACATGCAGCCTGGAAAACGAACGGGTGCGAGTGCATCGTATCTGCCGCAATGTCATGCTCAAATGGCGAAGCAACTGGTGCGAGTTTATATGCCATGGTGGTTGCTTCTGTCATAGTAGAGGTGGGTTGCCAGATTGATCAGCCCGTTCGAACCAGATGCAGCGGCAGAGGAACCCAGGCAGGTCATGGCGGGACTCAAACCTCTGATGTGGGCTCGCAGGAACCAAGAAGCCCACCGCAAACGGCCCTTGTGATGCAGCATGGAAAACGAACGGGTGTGAGCGCATCGTCGCTGGCGGGGTGTCATGCTCAATTGGCGAAGCCCCTGGTGCGCGTTTCTATGCCATGCTGTTTGCTTCGGTCATAGTCGAGGTAGGTTGCCAGATTGATGAGCCAGCTCGAACCAGATGCAGTTGCAGAGGATCCAAGGCAGGGCATGCCGGGATTGAAACCTCTAATGTGAGCTGGCAGGAACCAAGAAAGCCACTGCAAAATGCCCATGTGATGCAGCCTGGAAAACGAACGAGTGTGTGCGCATCGTCGCTGGCGCGGTGTCAAACCCAAGTGGAGAAGCAACTCCTGGTGCGCTTTTATATGCCATGCTGTTTGCTTCGTTAATAGTCGACATAGGTTGCCTGATTGTTGAGCCCGCTCGAACCAGATGCAGTGGCAGAGGACCCAATTCAGCGCATGGCGGGATTGAAACCTCTGTTGTGAGCTGGCAAGAACCAAAGAAGCCACCGCAAACGGCCCATGTGGTGCAGGCTGGAAAACGAACGGGTGTAAGCGCATCGTCACAGGCGCGATGTCATGCCCAAATGGAGAAGCAACTGATGCGCGTTTATATGCCATGTGGTTAGTATCGGTCATAGTGGAGGTAGCTTGACAGAGTGATGAGCCGGCTCGAACCAGATGCAGTGGCAGAGGATCCAAGGCAAGGCATGGCGGGAATGAAACGTCTGATGTGAGCTGGCAGGAACCAAGAACCCGACCGCATAACGGACCATGTGATGCAGCCTGGAAAACGAACGGGTGTGAGCGCATCGTCGCTGGCGGGGTGTCATGCCCAAATGGCAAAGCCCCTGGTGCGCCTTTATATGCCATGCTGTTTGCTTCGGTCATAGTCGAAGTAGGTTTCCTGATTGAAGAGCCGGCTCGAAGCAGATGCAGCGGCAGAGGATCTAGGGCAGGGCATGACGGCATTGAATCCTCTGATTTAATCTGGCAGGGACCAAGAAACCCACCGCAAACGGCCCATGTGATGCAGCCTGCAAAACGAACGGGTGTGAGCGCATCGTCGATGGGGCGGTGTCATGCCCAAATGGCGAAGCCCCTAGTGCGCGTTTCTATGCCATGCTGTTTGCTTCGGTCATACTCGAGGTTGCTTGCCAGATTGATGAGCCCGCTCAAACCAGATGCCGTGGCAGAGGACCCTAGGCAGGGCTTGGCGGGATTGAAATCTCTGATGTGAGCTGGCAGGAACCAAGAACCCCACCTCATAACGGACCATGTGATGCAGCCTGGAAAACGAACGGGTGTGAGCGTATCGTCGCTGGCGGGGTGTCATGCCCAAATGGCAAAGCCCCTGGTGCGCCTTTATATGCCATGCTGTTTGCTTCGGTCATAGTCGAGGTAGGTTGCCAGATTGATGAGCCGGCTCGAACCAGATGCAGCGGCAGAGGATCAAAGGCAGGGCATGGCGGGATTGAAACTTCTGATGTGAGCTGGCAGGAACCAAGAAAGCCACCGCGAAACGGCCCATGTGATGCAGCCTGGAAAACGAACGGGTGTGAGCGCATCGTCGCTGGCGCGGTGTCAAGCCCAAGTGGCGAAGCCCCTGGTGCGCTTTTATATGCCATGCTGTTTGCTTCGGTCATAGTCGAGGTAGGTTGCCTGACTGATGAGCCCGCTCGAACCAGATGCAGTGGCAGGGGATCCAAGGCAGCGCATGGCGGGATTGAAGCCTCTGTTGTGAGCTGGCAGGAACCAACAAACTTATCGCAAACGGCCAATGTGATGCAGCCTGCAAAACGAACGGGTGTGAGCGCATCGTCTCTGGCGCGGTGTCATGCTCAAATGGCGAAGCCGCTGCTGCGCGTTTATATGCCATGCGGTTTGCATCGGTCATAGTCGATGTAGCTTGCCAGAGTGATGAGCCGGCTGGAACCAGATGCAGTGGCAGATGATCCAAGGGAGGGCATGGCGGGATTGAAACCTGTGATGTGAGCTGGCAGGAACCTAGAAACCCACTGCAAACGACTATGTGATGCAGCCTGCAAAACCAACGGGTGTGAGCGCATCGTCTCTGGCGGGGTGTCATGCTCAAATGGCGAAGCCCCTGCTGCGCGTTTATATGTCATGCGGTTTGCATCGGTCATAGTCGAGGTAGCTTGCCAGAGTGATAAGCCGGCTCGAACTAGTTTCAGCGGCTGAGGATCCAAGGCAGGGCATGGCGGGAATGTAACGTCTGATGTGAGCTTGCAGGAACCAAAAACCCCACCGAACACGGCCCATGTGATGCAGCCTGGGAAACGAACGGGTGTGAGCACATCGTCGCTGGCGCGTTGTCATGCCCAAATGGCGAAGCCCCTGGTGCGCCTTTATATGCCATGCTGTTTGCTTCGGTCATAGTCGATGTAGCTTGCCAGAGTGATGAGCCGGCTGGAACCAGATGCAGTGGCAGATGATCCAAGGCAGGGCATGGCGGGATTGAATCCTGTGATGTGAGCTGGCAGGAACCAAGAAACCCACCGCAAACGGCCTATGTGATGCAGCCTGCAAAACGAACGGGTGTGAGCGCATCGTCTCTGGCGCGGTGTCATGCTCAAATGGCGAAGCCGCTGCTGCGCGTTTATATGCCATGCGGTTTGCATCGGTCATAGTCGATGTAGCTTGCCAGAGTGATGAGCCGGCTGGAACCAGATGCAGTGGCAGATGATCCAAGGCAGGGCATGGCGGGATTGAATCCTGTGATGTGAGCTGGCAGGAACCAAGAAACCCACTGCAAACGACTATGTGATGCAGCCTGCAAAACGAACGGGTTTGAGCGCATCGTCTCTGGCGCGGTGTCATTTTCAAATGGCGAAGCCCCTGCTGCGCGTTTATATGTCATGCGGTTTGCATCGGACATAGTCGAGGTAGCTTGCCAGAGTGATGAGCCGGCTCGAATCAGATGCAGCGGCAGAGGATCCAAGGCAGGGCATGGCGGGAATGAAACGTCTGATGTGAGCTTGCAGGAACCAAAAACCCCACCGAAAACGGTCCATGTGATGCAGCCTGGGAAACGAACGAGTGTGAGCGCATCGTCGCTGGCTGGGTGTCATGCCCAAATGGCGAAGCCCCTGGTGCGCCTTTATATGCCATGCAGTTTGCTTCGGTCATAGTCGAGGTAGCTTGCCTGATTGAAGAGCCGGGTCGAAGCAGATGCAGCGGCAGAGGATCCTGGGCAGGGCATGGCGGGATTTAATCCTCTGATTTAATCTGGCAGGGACCAAGAAACCCACCGCAAACGGCCCATGTGACGCAGCCTGCAAAACGAACGGGTGTGAGCGCATCGTCGCTGGCGCGGTGTGAAGCCCAAGTGGAGAAGCAACTGGTGCGCATTTATATGCTATGCTGTTTGCTTCGTTAATAGTCGACGTTGGTTGCCTGATTGTTGAGCCCACTCGAACCGGATGCAGTGGCAGGGGATCCAAGGCAGCGCATGGCGGGATTGAAACCTCTGTTGTGAGCTGGCAGGAACCAAAGAAGCCACCGCAAACGGCCCATGTGGTGCAGCCTGGAATACGAACGGGTGTGTGCGCATCGTCGCTGGCGCGTTGTCATGCCCAAATGGCGAACCCCTGGTGCGCCTTTATATGCCATGCTGTTTGCTTCGGCCATAGTCGAGGTAGGTTGCCAGATTTAAGAGCCGGCTCGAAGCAGATGCAGCAGCAGAGGATCCAGGGCAGGGCATGGCGGGATTGAATCCTGTGATATAAGCTGGCAGGAACCAAGAAACCCACTGCAAGCGACTATGTGATGCAGCCTGCAAAACGAACGGGTGTGAGCGCATCGTCTCTGGCGCGGTGTCGTTTTCAAATGGCGAAGCCCCTGCTGCGCCTTTATATGCCATGCTGTTTGCTTCGGTCATAGTCGAGGTAGGTTGCCAGATTTAAGAGCCGGCTCGAAGCAGATGCAGCAGCAGAGGATCCAGGGCAGGGCATGGCGGGATTGAATCCTGTGATTTAAGCTGGCAGGAACCAAGAAACCCACTGCAAACGACTATGTGATGCAGCCTGCAAAACGAACGGGTGTGAGCACATCGTCGCTGGCGCGTTGTCATGCCCAAATGGCGAAGCCCCTGGTGCGCCTTTATATGCCATGCAGTTTGCTTCGGTCATAGTCGAGGTAGCTTGCCTGATTGAAGAGCCGGTTCGAAGCTGATGCAGCGGCAGAGGATCCTGGGCAGGGCATGGCGGGATTTAATCCTCTGATTTAATCTGGCAGGGACCAAGAAACCATCCGCAAACGGCCCATGTGATGCAGCCTGCAAAACGAACGGGTGTGAGCGCATCGTCGCTGGCGCGGTGTCAAGCCCAAGTGGAGAAGCAACTGGTGCGCATTTATATGCCATGCTGTTTGCTTCGTTAATAATCGACGTTGGTTGCCTGATTGCTGAGCCCGCTCGAACCGGATGCAGTGGCAGGGGATCCAAGGCAGCGCATGGCGGGATTGAAACCTCTGTTGTGAGCTGGCAGGAACCAAGAAACTCACTGCAAACGACTATGTGATGCAGCCTGCAAAACGAACGGGTGTGAGCGCATCGTCTCTGGCGCGGTGTCATGCTCAAATGGCGAAGCCCCTGCTGCGCATTTTTATGTCATGCGGTTTGCATTGGACATAGTCGAGGTAGGTTGCCAGATTGATGAGCCCGCTCAAACCAGATGCAGTGGCAGAGGATCAAAGGCAGGGCATGGCGGGATTGAAACTTCTAATGTGAGCTGGCAGGAACCAAGAAAGCCTCCGCGAAATGCCCATGTGATGCAGCCTGGAAAACGAACGGGTGTGTGCGCATCGTCGCTGGCGCGGTGTCAAGCCCAAGTGGAGAAGCAACTGGTGCGCTTTTATATGCCATGCTGTTTGTTTCGTTAATAGTCGACGTAGGTTGCCTGATTGTTGAGCCCGCTCGAACCAGATGCAGTGGCAGAGGATCCAAGGCAGCGCATGGCGGGATTGAAACCTCTGTTGTGAGCTGGCAGGAACCAAAGAAGCCACCGCAAACGGTCCATGTGGTGCAGCCTGGAAAACGAACGGGTGTGTGCGCATCGTCGCTGGCGCGGTGTCAAGCCCAAGTGGAGAAGCAACTGGTGCGCTTTTATATGCCATGCTGTTTGCTTCGTTAATAGTCGACGTTGGTTGCCTGATTGTTGAGCGCGCTCGAACCAGATGCAGTGGCAGGGGATCCAAGGCAGCGCATGGCGGGATTGAAACCTCTGTTGTGAGCTGGCAGGAACCAACCAACTTATCGCAAACGGCCTATGTGATGCAGCCTGCAAAACGAACGGGTGTGAGCGCATCGTCTCTGGCGCGGTGTCATGCTCAAATGGCGAAGCCGCTGCTGCGCGTTTATATGCCATGCGGTTTGCATCGGTCACAGTCGATGTAGCTTGCCAGAGTGATGAGCCGGCTGGAACCAGATGCAGTGGCAGATGATCCAAGGCAGCGCATGGCGGGATTGAAACCTGTGATGTGAGCTGGCAGGAACCTAGAAACCCACTGCAAACGACTATGTGATGCAGCCTGCAAAACCAACGGGTGTGAGCGCATCGTCTCTGGCGGGGTGTCATGCTCAAATGGCGAAGCCCCTGCTGCGCGTTTATATGTCATGCGGTTTGCATCGGTCATAGTCGAGGTAGCTTGCCAGAGTGATAAGCCGGCTCGAACCAGTTTCAGCGGCAGAGGATCCAAGGCAGGGCATGGCGGGAATGTGACGTCTGATGTGAGCTTGCAGGAACCAAAAACCCCACCGAACACGGCCCATGTGATGCAGCCTGGGAAACGAACGGGTGTGAGCACATCGTCGCTGGCGCGTTGTCATGCCCAAATGGCGAAGCCCCTGGTGCGCCTTTATATGCCATGCTGTTTGCTTCGGTCATAGTCGAGGTAGGTTGCCAGATTTAAGAGCCGGCTCGAAGCAGATGCAGCAGCAGAGGATCCAGGGCAGGGCATGGCGGGATTGAATCCTGTGATGTAAGCTGGTAGGAACCAAGAAACCCACTGTAAACGACTATGTGATGCAGCCTGCAAAACGAACGGGTGTGAGCGCATCGTCTCTGGCGCGGTGTCGTTTTCAAATGGCGAAGCCCCTGCTGCGCGTTTATATGTCATGCGGTTTGCATCGGACATAGTCGAGGTAGCTTGCCAGAGTGATGAGCCGGCTCGAATCAGATGCAGTGGCAGAGGATCCAAGGCAGGGCATGGCGGGAATGAAACGTCTGATGTAAGCTGGCTGGAACCAAGAAACCCACCGCAAACGGCCCATGTGATGCAGCCTGGAAAACGAACGGGTGTGAACGCATCGTCGATGGCGCGGTGTCATGCTCAAATCGCGAAGTCCCTGGTGCGCGTTTCTATGTAATGCTGTTTGCTTCGGTCATACTCGAGGTAGGTTGCCAGATTGATGAGCCCGCTCACACCACATGCAGTGGCAGATGATCCAAGGCAGCGCATGGCGGGATTGAAACCTGTGATGTGAGCTGGCAGGAACCTAGAAACCCACTGCAAACGACTATGTGATGCAGCCTGCAAAACCAACGGGTGTGAACGCATCGTCTCCGGCGCGGTGCCATGCTCAAATGGCGAAGCCCCTGCTCCGCGTTTATATGCCATGCGGTTTGCATCGGACATAGTCGAGGTAGCTTGCCAGAGTGATGAGCTGGCTCGAACCAGATGCAGCGGCAGAGGATCAAAGGCAGGGCATGGCGGGAATGAAACGTCTGGTGTGAGCTGGCAGGAACGAAGAACCCCACCACATTACGGACCACGTGATCCAGCCTGGAAAACGAGCGGGTGTGAACGCATCGTCTCTGGCGCGGTGTCATGCTCAAATGGCGAAGCCCCTGCTGCGCGTTTATATGCCATGCGGTTTGCATCGGACATAGTCGAGGTAGCTTGCCAGAGTGATGAGCCGGCTCGAACCAGATGCAGTGGCAGAGGATCCAAGGCAGGGCATGGCGGGATTGAAACCTCTGGTGTGAGCTGGCAGGAAACAAGAAACCCACCACTAACATCATATGTGATGCAGCCTGCAAAACGAACGTTTGTGAGCGCATCGTCCCTGGCGGGGTGTCATGCTCAAATGGCGAAGCCCCTGCTGCGCGTTTATATGTCATGCGGTTTGCATCGTTCATAGTCGAGGTAGCTTGCCAGAGTGATAAGCCGGCTCGAACCAGTTTCAGCGGCAGAGGATCCAAGGCAGGGCATGGCGGGAATGTGACGTCTGATGTGAGCTTGCAGGAACCAAAAACCCCACCGAACACGGCCCATGTGATGCAGCCTGGGAAACGAACGGGTGTGAGCACATCGTCGCTGGCGCGTTGTCATGCCCAAATGGCGAAGCCCCTGGTGCGCCTTTATATGCCATGCTGTTTGCTTCGGTCATAGTCGAGGTAGGTTGCCAGATTTAAGAGCCGGCTCGAAGCAGATGCAGCAGCAGAGGATCCAGGGCAGGGCATGGCGGGATTGAATCCTGTGATGTAAGCTGGTAGGAACCAAGAAACCCACTGTAAACGACTATGTGATGCAGCCTGCAAAACGAACGGGTGTGAGCGCATCGTCTCTGGCGCGGTGTCGTTTTCAAATGGCGAAGCCCCTGCTGCGCGTTTATATGTCATGCGGTTTGCATCGGACATAGTCGAGGTAGCTTGCCAGAGTGATGAGCCGGCTCGAATCAGATGCAGTGGCAGAGGATCCAAGGCAGGGCATGGCGGGAATGAAACGTCTGATGTAAGCTGGCAGGAACCAAGAAACCCACCGCAAACGGCCCATGTGATGCAGCCTGGAAAACGAACGGGTGTGAACGCATCGTCGATGGCGCGGTGTCATGCTCAAATCGCGAAGTCCCTGGTGCGCGTTTCTATGTCATGCTGTTTGCTTCGGTCATACTCGAGGTAGGTTGCCAGATTGATGAGCCCGCTCACACCACATGCAGTGGCAGATGATCCAAAGCAGCGCATGGCGGGATTGAAACCTGTGATGTGAGCTGGCAGGAACCTAGAAACCCACTGCAAACGACTATGTGATGCAGCCTGCAAAACCAACGGGTGTGAGCGCATCGTCTCTGGCGGGGTGTCATGCTCAAATGGCGAAGCCCCTGCTGCGCGTTTATATGTCATGCGGTTTGCATCGGACATAGTCGAGGTAGCTTGCCAGAGTGATGAGCCGGCTCGAATCAGATGCAGTGGCAGAGGATCCAAGGCAGGGCATGGCGGGAATGAAACGTCTGATGTAAGCTGGCAGGAACCAAGAAACCCACCGCAAACGGCCCATGTGATGCAGCCTGGAAAACGAACGGGTGTGAACGCATCGTCTCCGGCGCGGTGCCATGCTCAAATGGCGAAGCCCCTGCTCCGCGTTTATATGCCATGCGGTTTGCATCGGACATAGTCGAGGTAGCTTGCCAGAGTGATGAGCTGGCTCGAACCAGATGCAGCGGCAGAGGATCAAAGGCAGGGCATGGCGGGAATGAAACGTCTGGTGTGAGCTGGCAGGAACGAAGAACCCCACCACATTACGGACCACGTGATCCAGCCTGGAAAACGAGCGGGTGTGAACGCATCGTCTCTGGCGCGGTGTCATGCTCAAATGGCGAAGCCCCTGCTGCGCGTTTATATGCCATGCGGTTTGCATCGGACATAGTCGAGGTAGCTTGCCAGAGTGATGAGCCGGCTCGAACCAGATGCAGTGGCAGAGGATCCAAGGCAGGGCATGGCGGGATTGAAACCTCTGGTGTGAGCTGGCAGGAAACAAGAAACCCACCACTAACATCATATGTGATGCAGCCTGCAAAACGAACGTTTGTGAGCGCATCGTCCCTGGCGGGGTGTCATGCTCAAATGGCGAAGCCCCTGCTGCGCGTTTATATGTCATGCGGTTTGCATCGTTCATAGTCGAGGTAGCTTGCCAGAGTGATAAGCCGGCTCGAACCAGTTGCAGCGGCAGAGGATCCAGGGCAGGGCATGGCGGGAATGAAACGTCTGATGTGAGCTTGCAGGAACGAAAAACCTCACTGAAAACAGCCCCTGTGATGCAGCCTGGGAAACGAACGGGTGTGAGCGCATTGTCGCTGGCGGGGTGTCATGCCCAAATGGCGAAGCCCCTGGTGCGCCTTTATATGCCATGCTGTTTGCTTTGGTCATAGTCGAGGTAGGTTGCCAGATTGAAGAGCCGGCTCGAAGCGTATGCAGCGGCAGAGGATCGAGTAGAGGGCATGGCGGGATTGAATCCTCTGATGTAAGCTGGCAGGAACCAAGAAACCCACCGCAAAATGCCCATGTGATGCAGCCTGGAAAACGAACGAGTGTGTGCGCATCGTCGCTGGCGCGGTGTCAAGCCCAAGTGGTGAAGCAACTATTGCGCTTTTATATGCCATGCTGTTTGCTTCGTTAATAGTCGACGTAGGTTACCTGATTGTTGAGCCCGCTCGAACCAGGTGCAGTGGCAGATGATCCAAGGCAGCGCATGGCGGGATTGAAACCTCTGTTGTGAGCTGGCAGGAACCAAAGAAGCCACCGCAAACGGCCCATGTGGTACAGCCTGGAAAACGAACGGGTGTGAGCGCATCGTCACTGGCGCGATGTCATGCCCAAATGGAGAAGCAACTGATGCGCGTTTATATGCCATGCTGTTTGCTTCGGTCATAGTCGAGATAGGTTGCCAGATTGATGAGCCGGCTCGAACCAGTTGCAGTGGCAGAGGATCCAAGGCAGGGCATGGAGAGATTGAAACCTCTGATGTGAACTGGCAGGAACCAAGAAACCCACCGCAAACGGCCTATGTGATGCAGCCTGCAAAACGAACGGGTGTGAGCGCATCGTCTCTGGCGCGGTGTCATGCTCAAATGGCGAAGCCGCTGCTGCGCGTTTATATGCCATGCGGGTTGCATCTGTCATAGTCGAGGTAGCTTGCCAGAGTGATGAGCCGGCTGGAACCAGATTTAGTTTCAGAGGATTCTAGGCAGGGCATGGCGGGATTGAAACCTGGAATGTGAGCTGGCAGGAACCAAGAAACCCACTGCAAACGACTATGTGATGCAGCCTGCAAAACGAACGGGTGTGAGCGCATCGTCTCTAGCGCGGTGTCATGCTCAAATGGCGAAGCCCCTGCTGCGCGTTTATATGTCATGCTGTTTGCATCGGACATAGTCGAGGTAGATTGCCAGAGTGATGAGCCCGCTGGAACCAGATGTAGTGGCAGAGGATCCAGTGCAGGGCATGGCGGGATTTAAACCTGTGATGTGAGCTGGCAGGGACCACGAAACCCACTGCAAACGACTATGTGATGCAGCCTGCAAAGCGAACGGGTGTGAGCGCATCGTTTCTGGCGCGGTGTCATGCTCAAATGGCGAAGCCCCTGCTGCGCGTTTTTATATCATGCTGTTTGCATCGGACATAGTCGAGGTAGCTTGCCAGAGTGATGAGCCGGCTCGAACCAGATGCAGCGGCAGAGGATCCAAAGCAGGGCATGGCAGGAATGAAACGTCTGATGTGAGCTGGCAGGAACCATGAACCCCACCGCATAACGGACCATGTGATCCAGCCTGGAAAACGAACTGGCGTGAACGCATCGTCTCTGGCGCGGTGTCATGCTCAAATGGCGAAGCTCCTGCAGCACGTTTATATGCAATGCGGTTTGAATCGGTCATAGTCAACGTAGGTTGCCAGATTGATGAGGCCGCTCGGGCCAGATACAGCGGCAGAGGATCCAAGGCAGGGTAGGGCCGGAATGAAACGTCTGACGTGAGCTGGTAGGAACCAAGGAAACCACCGAAAACGGCCCATGTGATGCGGCCTTGGAAACGAACGGGTGTGGGCGCATCGTCTGTGGCGGGGTGTCATGCTCAAATGGCGAAGCCCCTGCTGCGCGTTTATATGTCATGCGGTTTGCATCGGTCGTAGTCGAGGTAGCTTGCCAGAGTGATAAGCCGGCTCGAACCAGTCGCAGCGGCAGAGGATCCAAGGCAGAGCATGGCGGGAATGAAACGTCTGATGTGAGCTTGCAGGAAACAAGAACCCCACCGAAAACGGCCCACGTGATGCAGGCTGGAAAACGAACGGGTGTGAGCGCATCGTAACTGGCGCGATGTCATGCCCAAATGGAGAAGCAACTGATGCGCGTTTATATGCCATGCTGTTTGCATCCGGCATAGTCGAGGTAGGTTGGCAGATTGATGAGCCGGCTCGAACTAGTTGCAGTGGCAGAGGATCCAAGGCAGGGCATTGCGAGATTGAAACCTCTGATGTGAACTGGCAGGAACCAAGAAACCCACCGCAAACGGCCTATGTGATGCAGCCTGGAAAGCGAACGGGTGTGAGCGCATCGTCGATGGCGTGGTGTAATGCCCAAATGGCGAAACCCCTGGTGCGCGTTTCTATGCTATGCTGTTTGCTTCGGTCATAGTCGAGGTAGCTTGACAGAGTGATGAGCCCGCTCGAACCAGATGCAGTGGCAGAGGATCCAAGGCAGGGCATGGCGGGATTGAAACATCTAATGTGAGCTGGCAGGAACCAAGAAACACACCTCAAAATTCCCATGTGATCCAGCCTGGAAAACGAACGGGTGTGAACGCATCGTCTCTGGCGCGGTGCCATGCTCAAATGGCGAAGCCCCTGCTCCGCGTTTATGTGCCATGCGGTTAGTATCGGTCATAGTCGAGGTAGCTTGACAGAGTGATGAGCCGGCTCGAACCAGATGCAGTGGCAGAGGATCCAAGGCAGGGCATGGCGGGATTGAAACCTCTGGTGTGAGCTGGCAGGAAACAAGAAACCCACCACTAACATCATATGTGATGCAGCCTCCAAAACGAACGTTTGTGAACGCATCGTCTCTGGCGGGGTGTCATGCTCAAATGGCGAAGCCCCTGCTGCGCGTTTATATGTCATGCGGTTTGCATCGTTCAGAGTCGAGGTAGCTTGGCAGAGTGATAAGCCGGCTCGAACCAGTTGCAGCGGCAGAGGATCCAAGGCAGGGCATGGCGGGAATGAAACGTCTCATGTGAGCTTGCAGGAACCAAAAACCTCACCGAAAACAGCCCTGTGATGCAGCCTGGGAAACGAACGGGTGTGAGCGCATCGTCGCTGGCGGGGTGTCATGCCCAAATGGCGAAGCCCCTGGTGCGCCTTTATATGCCATGCTGTTTACTTCGGTCATAGTCGAGGTAGGTTGCCAGATTGAAGAGCCGGCTCGAAGCGTATGCAGCGGCAGAGGATCGAGTAGAGGGCATGGCGGGATTGAATCCTCTGATGTAAGCTGGCAGGAACCAAGAAACCCACCGCAAACGGCCCATGTGATGCAGCCTGGAAAACGAACGGGTGTGAACGCATCGTCGATGGCGCGGTGTCATGCTCAAATGGCGAAGTCCCTGGTGCGCGTTTCTATGTCATGCTGTTTGCTTCGGTCATACTCGAGGTAGGTTGCCAGATTGATGAGCCCGCTCAAACCACATGCAGTGGCAGAGGATCCAAGGCAGGGCATGGCGGGATTGAAACCTCTGATGTGAACTGGCAGGAACCAAGAAACCCACCGCAAACGGCCTAGGTGATGGAGCCTGCAAAACGAACGGGTGTGAGCGCATCGTCTCTGGCGCGATGTCATGCACAACTGGCGAAGCCGCTGCTGCGCGTTTGTATGCCATGCGGTTTGCATCGGTCATAGTCGAGGTAGCTTTCCAGAGTGATGAGCCGGCTGGAACCAGATGCAGTGGCAGAGGATCCAAGGCAGAGCATGGCGGGAATGAAACGTCTGATGTGAGCTTGCAAGAAACAAAAACCCCACCGCAAACGGCCCATGTGATGCAGCCTGGAGAACGAACGGGTGTGAGCGCATCGTCGATGGCGCGGTGTCATGCCCAAATGGCGAAGACCCTGGTGCACGTTTCTATGTCATGCTGTTTTCTTCGGTCATACTCGAGGTAGGTTGCCAGATTGATGAGCCCGCTCAAACCAGATGCAGTGGCAGAGGATCCAAGGCAGGGCATGGCGGGATTGAAACATCTAATGTGAGCTGGCAGGAACCAAGAAAGCCACCGCAAAATGCCCATGTGATGCAGCCTGGAAAACGAACGGGTGTGTGCGCATCGTCGCTGGCGCGGTGTCAAGCCCAAGTGGAGAAGCAACTGGTGCGCTTTTATATGCCATGCTGTTTGCTTCGTTAGTAGTCGACGTAGGTTGCCTGATTGTTGAGCCCGCTCGAACCAGATGCAGTGGCAGAGAATCCAAGGCAGCGCATGGCGGGATTAAAACCTCTGTTGTGAGCTATCAGGAACCAAAGAAGCCACCGCCAACGGCTCATGCGATGCAGCCTGGGAAACGAACGGGTATGAGCGCATCGTCGATGGCGCGGTGTCATGCCCACATGGCGAAGCCCCTGGTGCGCGTTTCTATGCCATGCTGTTTGCTTCGGTCATAGTCGAGGTAGGTTGCCAGATTGATGAGCCCGCTCAAACCAGATGCAGTGGCAGGGGATCCAAAGCAGGGCATGGCGGAATTGAAACCTGTGATGTGAGCTGGCAGGAACCAAGAAACCTACTGCAAACGACTATGTGATGCAGCCTGCAAAACGAACGGATGTGAGCGCATCGTCTCAGGCGCGGTGTCATGCTCAAGTGGCGAAGCCCCTGCTGCGTGTTTATATGCCATGCGGTTTGCATCGGATATAGTCGAAGTAGCTTGCCAGAGTGATGAGCCGGCTCGAACCAGATGCAGCGGCAGAGGATCAAAGGCAGGGCATGGCGGGAATGAAACGTCTGACGTGAGCTTGCAGGAACCAAAAACCCCACCGAGAACAGCCCCTGTGATGCAGCCTGGGAAACGAACGGGTGTGAACGCATTGTCTCTGGCGCGGTGCCATGCCCAAATGGCGAAGCCTCTGGTGCGCCTTTATATGCCATGCTGTTTGCTTCGGTCATAGTCGAGGTAGGTTGCCAGATTGAAGAGCCGGCTCGAAGCATATGCAGCGGCAGAGGATCGAGTGCAGGGCATGGCTGGATTGAATCCTCTGATGTAAGCTGGCAGGAACCAAGAAATCCACCGCAAACGGCCCATGTGATGCAGCCTTGAAAACGATCGGGTTTGAACGCATCGTCGATGGCGCGGTGTCATGCTCAAATGGCGAAGTCCCTGCTGCGCGATTATATGCCATGCGGTTTGCATCGGTCATAGTCGAGGTAGCTTGCCAGAGTGATGAGCCGGCTGGAACCAGATGCAGTGGCAGAGGATCCAAGGCAGGGCATGGCGGGATTGAAACCTGTGATGTGAGGTGACAGGAAACAAGGAACCCACTGCAAACGACTATGTGATGCAGCCTGCAAAACGAACGGGTGTGAGCGCATCGTCTCTGGCGCGGTGTCATGCTCAAATGGCGAAGCCCCTGCGGCGCGTTTATATGTCATGCGGTTTGCAATTGACATATTCGAGGTAGCTTGCCAGAGTGATGAGCCGGCTCGAACCAGATGCAACAGCAGAGGATCCAAGGCAGGGCATGGCGGGAATGAAACGTCTGATGTGAGCTTGCAGGAACCAAAAATCTCACCGAAAACAGCCCCTGTGATGCAGCCTGGGAAACGAACGGGTGTGAACGCATTGTCTCTGGCGCGGTGCCATGCCCAAATGGCGAAGCCCCTGGTGCGCCTTTATATGCCATGCTGTTTGCTTCGGTCATAGTCGAGGTAGGTTGCCAGATTGAAGAGCCGGCTCGAAGCATATGCAGCGGCAGAGGATCGAGTGCAGGGCATGGCTGGATTGAATCCTCTGATGTAAGCTGGCAGGAACCAAGAAACCCACCGCAAACGGCCCATGTGATGCAGCCTTGAAAACGAACGGGTTTGAACGCATCGTCGATGGCGCGGTGTCATGCTCAAATGGCGAAGTCCCTGCTGCGCGATTATATGCCATGCGGTTTGCATCGGTCATAGTCGAGGTAGCTTGCCAGAGTGATGAGCCGGCTGGAACCAGATGCAGTGGCAGAGGATCCAAGGCAGGGCATGGCGGGATTGAAACCTGTGATGTGAGGTGACAGGAAACAAGGAACCCACTGCAAACGACTATGTGATGCAGCCTGCAAAACGAACGGGTGTGAGCGCATCGTCTCTGGCGCGGTGTCATGCTCAAATGGCGAAGCCCCTGCGGCGCGTTTATATGTCATGCGGTTTGCAATTGACATATTCGAGGTAGCTTGCCAGAGTGATGAGCCGGCTCGAACCAGATGCAACAGCAGAGGATCCAAGGCAGGGCATGGCGGGAATGAAACGTCTGATGTGAGCTTGCAGGAACCAAAAACCTCATCGAAAACAGCCCCTGTGATGCAGCCTGGGAAACGAACGGGTGTGAGCGCATCGTCGCTGGCGGGGTGTCATGCCCAAATGGCGAAGCCCCTGGTGCGCCTTTATATGCCATGCTGGTTACTTCGGTCATAGTCGAGGTAGGTTGCCAGAATGAAGAGCCGGCTCGAAGCGTATGCAGCGGCAGAGGATCGAGTAGAGGGCATGGCGGGATTGAATCCTCTGATGTAAGCTGGCAGGAACCAAGAAACCCACCGCAAACGGCCCATGTGATGCAGCCTGGAAAACGAACGGGTGTGAACGCATCGTCGATGGCGCGGTGTCATGCTCAAATCGCGAAGTCCCTGGTGCGCGTTTCTATGTCATGCTGTTTGCTTTGGTCATACTCTAGGTAGGTTGCCAGATTGATGAGCCCGCTCACACCACATGCAGTGGCAGAGGATCCAAGGCAGGGCATGGCGGGATTGAAACCTCTGATGTGAACTGGCAGGAACCAAGAAACCCACCGCAAACGGCCTAGGTGATGCAACCTGCAAAACGAACGGGTGAGAGCGCATCGTCTCTGGCGCGATGTCATGCCCAACTGGCGAAGCCGCTGCTGCGCGTTTATATGCCATGCGGTTTGCATCGGTCATAGTCAAGGTAGCTTGCCAGAGTGATGAGCCGGCTGGAACCAGATGCAGTGGCAGAGGATCCAAGGCAGGGCATGGCGGGATTGAAACCTGTGATGTGAGCTGGCAGGAAACAAGAAACCCACTGCAAACGACTATGTGATGCAGCCTGCAAAACGAACGGGTGTGAGCGCATCGTCTCTGGCGCGTTGTCATGCTCAAATGGCGAAGCCCCTGCTGCGCTTTTATGTGTCATGCGGTTTGCATCGGACATATTCCAGGTAGCTTGCCAGAGTGATGAGCCTGCTCGAACCAGATGCAACAGCAGAGGATCCAAGGCAGGGCATGGCGGGAATGAAACGTCTGATGTGAGCTGGCAGGAACCAAGAACCCCACCGCATAACGGACCATGTGATCCAGCCTGGAAAACGAACTGGTGTGAACGCATCGTCTCTGGCGCGGTGTCATGCTCAAATGGCGAAGCCCCTGCTGCGCGTTTATATGTCATGCGGTTTGCATCGGTCATAGTCGAGGTAGCTTGCCAGAGTGATAAGCCGGCTCGAACCAGTTGCAGCGGCAGAGGATCCAAGGCAGAGCATGGCGGGAATGAAACGTCTGATGTGAGCTTGCAGGAAACAAAAACCCCACCGCAAACGGCCCATGTGATGCAGCCTGGAGAACGAACGGGTGTGAGCAACACCCTCTAAATACTTTCTTCAGGCCTCTCCAGGCCCTCCTTTCCACACGCGCTACGTCACGCCAAGTGTCCGGTCAGGCTGCTCACCAAGCGCGGCTCCGCTCCGCTCGGTTGTCTCCCTCGATGTGCTCGCGCTTGCCCGGGCAAGCACAGACACGAACGCAGTCTTGCAGTGAGCGTCTAGCTGCTGCTTGAGTCTTTCAGCCTGGCGTTGGGTGCATTTCCGTTCGCTCCTCGCACGGCTGTGTCTGTTTCGTGTGGCCGTTTCTTGTGTGGCGTGCGTACCTGTGCTAGCGCACGAATGGGAAACTGATTGCCTGCCGTGTAGCGAGTGCAACTTCGTGAAACATGGGCCGGTGCTGTGTTCCCGGGTGCCGCGGGAACTACCAGAATGGTCCCAAAGTACGTGTTTATTGCTTCCCAAGAGACGAAGTACGAAGAAAAGCCTGGTTGCGAGCCATTCCACGGAAGGATTTCACACCTACAGAGCATTCGAGGGTAAGACTCTGAAATATTGCTTAATAGGCGCTGGTAATTATCTTAGTTGTGAGCTGTCGCTCCCGGAAAGGCATGCTGTCTTTGTAGGCAATGATATCACTTCTTACACTTATGTATGAATTGTCCAGGAAGCATTTAGTTCTGTGGATGTGCATAAGGCTTGTGTAAAAGCTGTGTAAATATGTAAAAGCTGTTCACTATTCAGACTCTTTTTACTTAGTGTTTTAGGCAATGGAGAGTCATGGCGAATGGCCTTGCTTCATTTTCTCGTGCAGGTGTGTGAACTGCACTTCCACGCAGGCGACTTCATTACGACGTTGTCACACCAAGATGAACTGACAGGGAAAATAATAGAGGTGAAGCGTGACAGGCTACAGTTGAAGATTGATGCTGCGCCTTCTGTTTTTCCAAACTGCCCAAAATACTTGTCCTCAACGCCTGGACGGAGTGAATCGCCAGAGACGAAAAAAGCAAGAAGGGAAAACGCTGCTTTGCAGGAGGCTATGAGGAAGTCACTTCAGTCTAATGAGCTTGAACAGAAAAGAAACAAAGTTTCATCTTACGAGGAGTTCAAATCTAAGTTGCCTGGAATCTGCAACACGAAATTCTGGACCGTTTCTGTCGATGAGCAGTGCGTTAGGTTCCTTCTCATCGAGAATGATCCTTCACCTAATGTGAAATGCGCCTTGGTAGTTCTCCCTGATCTGTCACTTTCTGTTTTCTTGAATGGAGTGAAGCTTCTGTCGCTTCCTTCAGGCAGGATTCTGCCAGCTCAAGTATGCGACACCTCCAGCCTGTCCTTGCTGCTAGAAGAACTCGAGATAGGCTTGCATAATATACCTGAGGTGACGAAAGAGTCGAAACATACTAAAGTATTGCAGTTTGTCGGTTCACTGCTTGCAGACCTCATTGAGGACAGTGATACGACGAAAGAACAGTCTTCTTTGCTGAAATTTCTGGTTGAGCAGATAGAGCTTCTCCTCGCGAAACAGCATGTGTATAGCGCAGAGCTGCTGGTATTCGCCAGTATTTTGAATTCAATTTCTCCTCACGCATATCACTTCACAAGAGCTGCATCAAGAATCATTCTGCCCCATCCTTCCACACTGCGCCGTGTTTGCTCAAATTACAAAGCTGACCCTCTTGTGGAGCAAAATCAACCGCACTGTCTCTCCTACATCCGAGAACGAGTCAAATCAATGAAAGACCACGAGAAGACAGTGACCCTGATGATCGATGAGATCCACATAAAACCATACTTCGACTACAAAGGGGGCACAATAGTAGGATCGTCGGTTCATTCAACGGAACCAGCAACAACAGCCCATGTGTTCATGGTACAATCACTCCTTTCTGCAAACAAGGACGTCATTCACATATTACCTGTGAGCAAACTGAGCGCAGAAATTTTGCACGAGCATGCTAAGAACATAATCATTAATGTTGAGAAAATGGGGCTCAAAATTATCGCTGTGATAACGGACAACAATGCTCTGAACCGCAATATGATGTCGTTATTTGCTACAAGTCCTCAGGTGAGCATTGTCTATCCCCATCCAGCCGATAACGCTCGCCCTCTTTTCTACGTGGTCGATCCTGTGCATCTCTTGAAGTGCATTAGGAACAATTGGATTAACCAGAAAAACCCTGGAACATGCCTCTATTTCCCTGAAATGGACTTGAGTGGAGCAATGCCCGAAGGGCCTCCTCGTATGAAAGCTGCTTCTTTCGCAGCTGTGCGGCAGCTTTATTCTTCAGAGAAGACGTCGCTTGTGAAGGCTGCTTACAGACTGAACGCAAAAGCCGTGAATCCAACCTCAATGGAGCGGCAAAATGTAAAGCTCGCTCTCGACGTCATGAATCAGTTTGTTTCAAATGCCCTCAGGACACATGGTTCCGCGTTCAAGATTCCTCAAGCTGAGTCGACTGCTCTTTTCATTGACGTTATCCTCACATGGTGGCAAATAGTCAATGTTAAGACCCCTTGCAAAGGCCAGAGGCTAAGGGACAGCATGCAAGACCCTGTAAGGTCTGTTGATGACACACAGTTAGCTTTCCTGAGCGGCGTTGTGGACTGGTTGGACGCTTGGGCAAGAATAAACATCACCAGTGGCTCGCTGACGAAAGAGACTCACAGTGCTTTGCGACTGACATGCTATTCTCTGGTAGAACTCTCGCGCTACTGCTTAGAAGAACTTCACTTCAAGTACGTACTGCTGGGCAAATTTCAGACGGATGCGCTAGAAGACCGGTTCGGCCGTTACCGCCAGCTGGCAGGATCACAGTACCACATTTCCGTGCGTCAGCTCTACGAATGTGAGAAGAAGCTTCGTCTTCAAAAACTTTTGACATTTCCACGCGAGGAAACAGAGTTTGAAGACGTAAGTGAGGATCTTGTCCCATGCAACTTTTCTGTGGCTGTCAGCGACGACGATATTACACACGCCCACTCTGACATGGATGCTATTGTCTACATTGCAGGATACGCTGCTCATGCTGCTTTAAAGAAGCTTTCATGTTCTGCTTGCTTCAGCACATTGGTGATTGAAAATCGAGAGATCGAAGCGGAAAATACTGCCATGATAGCTAACCTGTCGAGAGGAGGGCTGAAGTTTCCCCAGCCATGCACAGTTCACATGGTACTGATGACTAAACTAGTTGCAGAGAAGTTGTCTTTTGGAGCAACCGCGGAAGATTTTCTCTCCTGTAGAAATCAACGTGGTGTCGTGATTTCACAGACGATTTCCCTCCTGGACGAACACGACATTGAGACATGTGAAAATGGCCACACTGCACAAACTCTCCTGCGCTTGGTAGTACGCGTTGCAACCAACGTTGTTCTAAACAACTTTTGCAAACTAAGAAATGATGCCATACAAGACAATGCGCAGCAGAAGGCCGCAGCCCGGAAAGCAGCAACGCTTAAGAAGAAGTAAGTTTTATTCCCAAGCAATAAAAATGCTTTGCGCACACTTCATTGCTGGTGTCTCGTCGTTTTTTATTGTAAGGGTCAGATTAGCTGTACAAATACTCAACAGCGCAACATTATTGTGAGTGTCATTATTGCTGTGTGTGAAAGCTTTAAGCAAAACACAATACAGAATAAAACTAACACAATGCGCAGTAGACGGTGTTTTTTTTTTCAATGTTCACGAACTTCTACTTTAACAACTAGATATACGCATGTGCGGTCTGTGCGGATGGATTTTACCGCACGGCAGACATCATGTACGTGATAGAACCTAATAATTAGATGATTAATTGAAATTAACTAATCAATTTTTTATTATAATGACCAATAATGCGAAATTGGCGGCCGTATGCTAAATTGTTTATTATAAAAAACTGTATTAGCAGCTCGAACTTTCTTGACAATAAGGTGTTCTGCAATAAAAAAAATATATAAAGCAGATAAAATGATAGCCTAAGGCGCGCACAAACTAGCGAATTTCTTTTCTGCAGCAACGACAAAAATGAAAATGAAGGAATCACTTATAAGGCAGCTACGTACGGCAGTACCCGAATAGTGCAGACGGGCGCGGCGCGCTGAAATCGCGGAGCGCGGGGCCTGCACGGTCCCTTGGCGTGACGTCACGCGGCCGGTGGAGAGGCCTTAGCATTGAGAGGGTGTTGGTGTGAGCGCATCGTCGATGGCGCGCTGTCATGCCCAAATGGCGAAGACCCTGGTGCACGTTTCTATGTCATGCTGTTTGCTTCGGTCATACTCGAGGTAGGTTGCCAGATTGATGAGCCCGCTCAAACCAGATGCAGTGGCAGAGGATCCAAGGCAGGGCATGGCGGGATTGAAACATCTAATGTGAGCTGGTAGGAACCAAGAAAGCCACCGCAAAAGGCCCATGTGATGCAGCCTGGAAAACGAACGGGTGTGTGCGCATCGTCGCTGGCGCGGTGTCAAGCCCAAGTGGAGAAGCAACTGGTGCGCTTTTATATGCCATGCTGTTTGCTTCGTTAGTAGTCGACGTAGGTTGCCTGATTGTTGAGCCCGCTCGAACCAGATGCAGTGGCAGAGAATCCAAGGCAGCGCATGGCGGGATTAAAACCTCTGTTGTGAGCTGGCAGGAACCAAAGAAGCCACCGCCAACGGCTCATGCGATGCAGCCTGGGAAACGAACGGGTGTGAGCGCATCGTCGATGGCGCGGTGTCATGCCCAAATGGCGAAGCCCCTGGTGCGCCTTTATATGCCATGCTGTTTGCTTCGGTCATAGTCGAGGTAGGTTGCCAGATTGATGAGCCCGCTCAAACCAGATGCAGTGGCAGGGGATCCAAAGCAGGGCATGGCGGAATTGAAACCTGTGATGTGAGGTGACAGGAAACAAGGAACCCACTGCAAACGACTATGTGATGCAGCCTGCAAAACGAACGGGTGTGAGCGCATCGTCTCTGGCGCGGTGTCATGCTCAAATGGCGAAGCCCCTGCTGCGCGTTTATATGTCATGCGGTTTGCAATTGACATATTCGAGGTAGCTTGCCAGAGTGATGAGCCGGCTCGAACCAGATGCAACAGCAGAGGATCCGAGGCAGGGCATGGCGGGAATGAAACGTCTGATGTGAGCTTGCAGGAACCAAAAACCTCACCGAAAACAGCCCCTGTGATGCAGCCTGGGAAACGAACGGGTGTGAGCGCATCGTCGCTGGCGGGGTGTCATGCCCAAATGGCGAAGCCCCTGGTGCGCCTTTATATGACATGCTGGTTACTTCGGTCATAGTCGAGGTAGGTTGCCAGATTGAAGAGCCGGCTCGAAGCGTATGCAGCGGCAGAGGATCGAGTAGAGGGCATGGCGGGATTGAATCCTCTGATGTAAGCTGGCAGGAACCAAGAAACCCACCGCAAACGGCCCATGTGATGCAGCCTGGAAAACGAACGGGTGTGAACGCATCGTCGATGGCGCGGTGTCATGCTCAAATGGCGAAGTCCCTGGTGCGCGTTTCTATGTCATGCTGTTTGCTTCGGTCATACTCGAGGTAGGTTGCCAGATTGATGAGCCCGCTCAAACCACATGCAGTGGCAGAGGATCCAAGGCAGGGCATGGCGGGATTGAAACCTCTGATGTGAACTGGCAGGAACCAAGAAACCCACCGCAAACGGCCTAGGTGATGCAGCCTGCAAAACGAACGGGTGAGAGCGCATCGTCTCTGGCGCGTTGTCATGCACAACTGGCGAAGCCGCTGCTGCGCGTTTATATGCCATGCGGTTTGCATCGGTCATAGTCGAGGTAGCTTGCCAGAGTGATGAGTCGGCTGGAACCAGATGCAGTGGCAGAGGATCCAAGGCAGGGCATGGCGGGATTGAAACCTGTGATGTGAGCTGGCAGGAAACAAGAAACCCACTGCAAACGACTATGTGATGCTGCCTGCAAAACGAACGGGTGTGAGCGCATCGTCTCTGGCGCGGTGTCATGCTCAAATGGCGAAGCCCCTGCTGCGCTGTTATATGTCATGCGGTTTGCATCGGACATATTCGAGGTAGCTTGCCAGAGTGATGAGCCTGCTCGAACCAGATGCAACAGCAGAGGATCCAAGGCAGGGCATGGCGGGAATGAAACGTCTGATGTGAGCTGGCAGGAACCAAGAACCTCACCGCATAACGGACCATGTGATCCAGCCTGGAAAACGAACGGGTCTGAACGCATCGCCTCTGGCGCGGTGTCATGCTCAAATGGCGAAGTCCCTGCTGGGCGTTTATATGCCATGCGGATAGTATCGGTCATAGTCGAGGTAGCTTGACAGAGTGATGAGCCGGCTCGAACCAGATGCAGTGGCAGAGGATCCAAGGCAGGGCATGGCGGGATTGAAACCTCTAATGTGAGCTTGCGGGAACCAAGAAAGCCACCGCAAAATGCCCATGTGATGCAGCCTGGAAAACGAACGGGTGTGTGCGCATCGTCGCTGGCGCGGTGTCAAGCCCAAGTGGGGAAGCAACTGGTTCGCTTTTATATGCCATGCTGTTTGCTTCTTTAATAGTCGACGTAGGTTACCTTATTGTTGAGCCCGCTCGAACCAGGTGCAGTGGCAGAGGATCCAAGGCACCGCATGGCGGGATTGAAACCTCTGTTGTGAGCTGGCAGGAACCAAAGAAGCCACCGCAAACGGCCCATGTGGTACAGCCTGGAAAACGAACGGGTGTGAGCGCATCGTCACTGGCGCGATGTCATGCCCAAATGGAGAAGCAACTGATGCGCGTTTATATGCTATGCTGTTTGCTTCGGTCATAGTCGAGATAGGTTGCCAGATTGATGAGCCGGCTCGAACCAGTTGCAGTGGCAGAGGATCCAAGGCAAGGCATGGCGAGATTGAAACCTCTGATGTGAACTGGCAGGAACCAGGATACGCTCAGCAAACGGCCTATGTGATGCAGCCTGGAAAGCGAACGGGTTTGAGCGCATCGTCGATGGCGCGATGTCATGCCCAAATGGCGAAGCCCCTGGTGCGCGTTTCTATGCTATGCTGTTTGCTTCGGTCATAGTCGAGGTAGCTTGACAGATTGATGAGCCCGCTCAAACCAGATGCATTGGCAGGGGATCCAAGGCAGGGCATGGCGGGATTGAAACATCTAATGTGAGCTGGCAGGAACCAAGAAAGCCACCTCAAAATGCCCATGTGATGCAGCCTTGAAAACGAACGGGTTTGAACGCATCGTCTCTGGCACGGTGCCATGCCCAAATGGCGAAGCCCCTGGTGCGCGTTTCTATGCTATGCTGTTTGCTTCGGTCATAGTCGAGGTAGCTTGACAGATTGATGAGCCCGATCGAACCAGATGCAGTGGCAGAGGATCCAAGGCAGGGCATGGCGGGATTGAAACATCTAATGTGAGCTGGCAGGAACCAAGAAAGCCACCTCAAAATGCCCATGTGATGCAGCCTTGAAAACGAACGGGTTTGAACGCATCGTCTCTGGCACGGTGCCATGCCCAAATGGCGAAGCCCCTGGTGCGCGTTTCTATGCTATGCTGTTTGCTTCGGTCATAGTCGAGGTAGCTTGACAGATTGATGAGCCCGCTCGAACCAGATGCAGTGGCAGAGGATCCAAGGCAGGGCATGGCGGGATTGAAACATCTAATGTGAGCTGGCAGGAACCAAGAAAGCCACCTCAAAATGCCCATGTGATGCAGCCTTGAAAACTAACGGGTTTGAACGCATCGTCTCTGGCACGGTGCCATGCCCAAATGGCGAAGCCCCTGGTGCGGGTTTCTATGCCATGCTGTTTGCTTCGGTCACAGACGAGGTAGGTTGCCAGATTGATGAGCCCGCTCAAACCAGATGCAGTGGCAGGGGATCCAAAGCAGGGCATGGCGGAATTGAAACCTGTGATGTGAGCTGGCAGGAACCAAGAAACCTACTGCAAACGACTATGTGATGCAGCCTGCAAAACGAACGGATGTGAGCGCATCGTCTCAGTCACGGTGTCATGCTCAAATGGCGAAGCCCCTGCTGCGCGTTTATATGCCATGCGGTTTGCATCGGATATAGTCGAAGTAGCTTGCCAGAGTGATGAGCCGGCTCGAACCAGATGCAGCAGCAGAGGATCAAAGGCAGGGCACGGCGGGAATGAAACGTCTGATGTGAGCTTGCAGGAACCTAAAACCCCACCGAAAACAGCCCCTGTGATGCAGCCTGGGAAACGAACGGGTGTGAACGCATCGTCTCTGGCGCGGTGCCATGCCCAAATGGCGAAGCCCCTGGTGCGCCTTTATATGCCATGCTGTTTGCTTCGGTCATAGTCGAGGTAGGTTGCCAGATTGAAGAGCCGGCTCGAAGCATATGCAGCGGCAGAGGATCGAGTGCAGGGCATGGCTGGATTGAATCCTCTGATGTAAGCTGGCAGGAACCAAGAAACCCACCGCAAACGGCCCATGTGATGCAGCCTTGAAAACGAACGGGTTTGAATGCATCGTCGATGGCGCGGTGTCATGCTCAAATGGCGAAGTCCCTGGTGCGCGTTTCTATGTCATGCTGTTTGCTTCGGTCATACTCGAGGTAGGTTGCCAGATTGATGAGCCCGCTCATACCAGATGCAGTGGCAGAGGATCAAAGGCAGGGCTTGGCAGGATTGAAACCTCTGATGTAAACTGGCAGGAACCAAGAAACCCACCGAAAACGGCCTATGTGATGCAGCCTGCAAAACGAACGGGTGAGAGCGCATCGTCTCTGGCGCGATGTCATGCTCAACTGGCGAAGCCGCTGCTGCGCGTTTATATGCCATGCGGTTTGCATCGGTCATAGTCGAGGTAGCTTGCCAGAGTGATGAGCCGGCTGGAACCAGATGCAGTGGCAGAGGATCCAAGGCAGGGCATGGCGGGATTGAAACCTGTGATGTGAGGTGACAGGAAACAAGGAACCCACTGCAAACGACTATGTGATGCAGCCTGCAAAACGAATGGGTGTGAGCGCATCGTCTCTGGCGCGGTGTCATGCTCAAATGGCGAAGCCCCTGCTGCGCGTTTATATGTCATGCGGTTTGCGTCGGACATATTGGAGGTAGCTTGCCAGAGTGATGAGCCGGCTCGAACCAGATGCAACAGCAGAGGATCCAAGGCAGGGCATTGCAGGAATGAAACGTCTGATGTGAGCTGGCAGGAACCAAGAACCTCACCGCATAACGTACCATGTTATCTAGCCTGAAAAACGGACGGGTGTGAACGCATCTCCTCTGGCGCGGTGTCATGCTCAAATGGCGAAGTCCCTGCTGGGTGTTTATATGCCATGCGGTTAGTATAGGTCATAGTCGAGGTAGCATGACAGAGTGATGAGCCGGCTCGAATCAGATGCAGTGGCAGAGGATCCAAGGCAGGGCATGGCGGGATTGAAACCTCTAATGTGAGCTTGCAGGAACCATGAAAGCCACCGCAAAATACCCATGTGATGCAGCCTGGAAAACGAACGGGTGTGTGCGCGTCTTCGCTGGCGTGGTGTCAAGCCCAAGTGGTGAAGCAACTGGTGCGCTTTTATATGCCATGCTGTTTGCTTCGTTAATAGTCGACGTAGGTTACCTGATTGTTGATCCCGCTCGAACCAGGTGCAGTGGCAGAGGATCCAATGCAGCGCATGGCGGGATTGAAACCTCTGTTGTGAGCTGGCAGGAACCAAAGAAGCCACCGCAAACGGCCCATGTGGTACAGCCTGGAAAACGAACGGGTGTGAGCGCATCGTCACTGGCGCGATGTCATGCCCAAATGGAGAAGCAACTGATGCGCGTTTATATGCCATGCTGATTACTTCGGTCATAGTCGAGATAGGTTGCCAGATTGATGAGCCGGCTCGAACCAGTTGCAGTGGCAGAGGATCCAAGGCAGGGCATGGCGAGATTGAAACCTATGATGTGAACTGGCAGGAAACAGGAAACCTACAGCAAACGGCCTATGTGATGCAGCCTGCAAAACGAACGGGTGTGAGCGCATCGGCTCTGGCGCGGTGTCATGCTCAAATGGCGAAGCCGCTGCGGCGCGTTTATATGTCATGCTGTTTGCATCGTACATAGTCGAGGTAGATTGCCAGAGTGATGAGCCCGCTGGATCCAGATGTAGTGGGAGAGGATCCAGTGCAGGGCATGGCGGGATTTAAACCTGTGATGTGAGCTGGCAGGGACCAAGAAACCCATTGCACATGACTATGTGATGCAGCCTGCAAAGCGAACGGGTGTAAGCGCATCGTTTCTGGCGGGGTGTCATGCTCAAATGGCGAAGCCCCTGCTGCGCGTTTATATGTCATGCGGATAGTATCGGTCATAGTCGAGGTAGCTTGACAGAGTGATGAGCCCGCTCGAACCAGATGCAGTGGCAGAGGATCCAAGGCAGGGCATGGCGGGATTGAAACCTCTAATGTGAGCTTGCAGGAACCAAGAAAGCCACCGCAAAATGCCCATGTGATGCAGCCTGGAAAACGAACGGGTGTGTGCGCATCGTCGCTGGCGCGGTCTCAAGCCCAAGTGGGGAAGCAACTGGTTCGCTTTTATATGCCATGCTGTTTGCTTCTTTAATAGTCGACGTAGGTTATCTGATTGTTGAGCCCGCTCGAACCAGGTGCAGTGGCAGAGGATCCAAGGCAGCGCATGGCGGGATTGAAACCTCTGTTGTGAGCTGGCAGGAACCAAAGAAGCCACCGCAAACGGCCCATGTGGTACAGCCTGGAAAACGAACGGGTGTGAGCGCATCGTCACTGGCGCGATGTCATGCCCAAATGGAGAAGCAACTGATGCGCGTTTATATGCTATGCTGTTTGCTTCGGTCATAGACGAGATAGGTTGCCAGATTGATGAGCCGGCTCGAACCAGTTGCAGTGGCAGAGGATCCAAGGCAGGGCATGGCGAGATTGAAACCTCTGATGTGAACTGGCAGGAACCAGGATACGCTCAGCAAACGGCCTATGTGATGCATCCTGGAAAGCGAACGGGTGTGAGCGCATCGTCGATGGCGCGATGTCATGCCCAAATGGCGAAGCCCCTGGTGCGCGTTTCTATGCTATGCTGTTTGCTTCGGTCATAGTCGAGGTAGCTTGACAGATTGATGAGCCCGCTCAAACCAGATGCAGTGGCAGGGGATCCAAGGCAGGGCATGGCGGGATTGAAACATCTAATGTGAGCTGGCAGGAACTAAGAAAGCCACCTCAAAATGCCCATGTGATGCAGCCTTGAAAACGAACGGGTTTGAACGCATCGTCTCTGGCACGGTGCCATGCCCAAATGGCGAAGCCCCTGGTGCGCCTTTATATGCCATGCTGTTTGCTTCGGTCATAGTCGAGGTAGGTTGCCAGATTGAAGAGCCGGCTCGAAGCATATGCAGCGGCAGAGGATCGAGTGCAGGGCATGGCTGGATTGAATCCTCTGATGTAAGCTGGCAGGAACCAAGAAACCCACCGCAAACGGCCCATGTGATGCAGCCTTGAAAACGAACGGGTTTGAATGCATCGTCGATGGCGCGGTGTCATGCTCAAATGGCGAAGTCCCTGGTGCGCGTTTCTATGTCATGCTGTTTGCTTCGGTCATACTCGAGGTAGGTTGCCAGATTGATGAGCCCGCTCAAACCAGATGCAGTGGCAGAGGATCGAAGGCAGGGCATGGCGGGATTGAAACCTCTGATGTAAACTGGCAGGAACCAAGAAACCCACCGAAAACGGCCTATGTGATGCAGCCTGCAAAACGAACGGGTGAGAGCGCATCGTCTCTGGCGCGATGTCATGCTCAACTGGCGAAGCCGCTGCTGCGCGTTTATATGCCATGCGGTTTGCATCGGTCATAGTCGAGGTAGCTTGCCAGAGTGATGAGCCGGCTGGAACCAGATGCAGTGGCAGAGGATCTAGTGCAGGGCATGGCGTGATTTAAACCTGTGATGTGAGCTGGCAGCGACCAAGAAACCCACTGCACATGACTATGTGATGCAGCCTGCAAAGCGAACGGGTGTGAGCGCATCGTTTCTGGCGGGGTGTCATGCTCAAATGGCGAAGCCCCTGCTGCGCATTTATATGTCATGCGGTTTGCATCGGTCATAGTCGAGGTAGCTTGCCAGAGTGATAAGCCGGCTCGAACCAGTTGCAGCGGCAGAGGATCCAAGGCAGAGCATGGCGGGAATTAAACGTCTGATGTGAGCTTGCAGGAAACAAAAACCCCACCGCAAACGGCCCATGTGATGCAGCCTGGAGAACGAACGGGTGTGAGCGCATCGTCGATGGCGCGGTGTCATGCCCAAATGGCGAAGACCCTGGGGCACGTTTCTATGTCATGCTGTTTGCTTCGGTCATACTCGAGGTAGGTTGCCAGATTGATGAGCCCGCTCAAACCAGATGCAGTGGCAGAGGATCCAAGGCAGGGCATGGCGGGATTGAAACATCTAATGTGAGCTGGCAGGAACCAAGAAAGCCACCGCAAAATGCCCATGTGATGCAGCCTGGAAAACGAACGGGTGTGTGCGCATCGTCGCTGGCGCGGTGTCAAACCCAAGTGGAGAAGCAACTGGTGCGCTTTTATATGCCATGCTGTTTCCTTCGTTAATAGTCGACGTAGGTTGCCTGATTGTTGAGCCCGCTCGAACCAGATGATGTGGCAGAGGATCCAAGGCAGCGCATGGCGGGATTAAAACCTCTGTTGTGAGCTGGCAGGAACCAAAGAAGCCACCGCCAACGGCTCACGCGATGCAGCCTGGGAAACGAACGGGTGTGAGCGCATCGTCGATGGCGCGGTGTCATGCCCAAATGGCGAAGACCCTGGTGCGCGTTTCTATGCCATGCTGTTTGCTTCGGTCATAGTCGAGGTAGGTTGCCAGATTGATGACCCCGCTCAAACCAGATGCAGTGCCAGAGGATCCAAAGCAGGGCATGGCGGAATTGAGACCTGTGATGTGAGCTGGCAGGAACCAAGAAACCTACTGCAAACGACTATGTGATGCAGCCTGCAAAACGAACGGATGTGAGCGCATCATCTCAGGCGCGGTGTCATGCTCAAGTGGCGAAGCCCCTGCTGCGCGTTTATATGTTCAAGCGGTGTGCATTGGACATAGTCGAGGTAGCTTGCCAGAGTGATGAGTCGGCTCGAACCAGATGCAGCCGCAGAGGATCCAAGGCAGGGCATGGCGGGAATGAAACGTCTGATGTGAGCTGGCAGGAACTAAGAACCCTACCGCATAACACACCATGTGATCCAGCCTAGAAAACGAACCGGTGTGAACGCATCGTCTCTGGCGCGGTGCCATGCTCAAATGGCGAAGCCCCTGCTCCGCCTTTATATGCCATGCGGTTTGCATCGGACATAGTCGAGGTAGCTTGCCAGAGTGATGAGCCGGCTCCAACCAGATGCAGCGGCAGAGGATCAAAGGCAGGGCATGGCGGCAATGAAACGTCTGATGTGAGCTTGCAGGAACCAAAAACCCCACCGAAAACAGCCCCTGTGATGCAGCCTGGGAAACGAACGGGTGTGAACGCATCGTCTCTGGCGCGGTACCATGCCCAAATGGCGAAGCCCCTGGTGCGCCTTTATATGCCATGCTGTTTGCTTCGGTCATAGTCGAGGTAGGTTGCCAGATTGAAGTGCCGGCTCGAAGCATATGCAGCGGCAGAGGATCGAGTGCAGGGCATGGCGGGATTGAATCCTCTGATGTAAGCTGGCAGGAACCAAGAAACCCACCGCAAACGGCCCATGTGATGCAGCCTCGAAAACGAACGGGTGTGAGCGCATCGTCGATGGCGCGGTGTCATGCTCAACTGGCGAAGCCGCTGCTGCGCGTTTATATGCCATGCGGTTTGCATCGGTCATAGTCGAGGTAGCTTGCCAGAGTGATGAGCCGGCTGGAACCAGATGCAGTGGCAGAGGATCCAAGGCAGGGCATGGCGGGATTGAAACCTGTGATGTGAGCTGGCAGGAAACAAGAAACCCACTGCAAACGACTATGTGATGCAGCCTGCAAAACGAACTGTTGTGAGCGCATCGTCTCTGGCGCGGTGTCATGCTCAAATGGCGAAGCCCCTGCTGCGCGTTTATATGTCATGTGGTTTGCATCGGACATATTCGAGGTAGCTTGCCAGAGTGATGAGCCGGCTCGAACCAGATGCAGTGGCAGAGGATCCAAGGCAGGGCATGGCGGGATTGAAACCTCTAATGTGAGCTTGCAGGAACCAAGAAAGCCACCGCAAAATACCCATGTGATGCAGCCTGGAAAACGAACGGGTGTGTGCGCGTCGTCGCTGGCGCGGTGTCAAGCCCAAGTGGTGAAGCAACTGGTGCGCTTTTATATGCCATGCTGTTTGCTTCGTTAATAGTCGACGTAGGTTACCTGATTGTTGATCCCGCTCGAACCAGGTGCAGTGGCAGAGGATCCAATGCAGCGCATGGCGGGATTGAAACCTCTGTTGTGAGCTGGCAGGAACCAAGAACCTCACCGCATAACGTACCATGTTATCCAGCCTGAAAAACGAACGGGTGTGAACGCATCGCCTCTGGCGCGGTGTCATGCTCATAAGGCGAAGTCCCTGCTGGGCGTTTATATGCCATGCGGTTAGTATAGGTCATAGTCGAGGTAGCTTGACAGAGTGATGAGCGTGCTCGAATCAGATGCAGTGGCAGAGGATCCAAGGCAGGGCATGGCGGGATTGAAACCTCTAATGTGAGCTTGCAGGAACCAAGAAAGCCACCGCAAAATACCCATGTGATGCAGCCTGGAAAACGAACGGGTGTGTGCGCGTCGTCGCTGGCGCGGTGTCAAGCCCAAGTGGTGAAGCAACTGGTGCGCTTTTATATGCCATGCTGTTTGCTTCGTTAATAGTCGACGTAGGTTACCTGATTGTTGATCCCGCTCGAACCAGGTGCAGTGGCAGAGGATCCAATGCAGCGCATGGCGGGATTGAAACCTCTGTTGTGAGCTGGCAGGAACCAAAGAAGCCACCGCAAACGGCCCATGTGGTACAGCCTGGAAAACGAACGGGTGTGAGCGCATCGCCACTGGCGCGATTTCATGCCCAAATGGAGAAGCAACTGATGCGCGTTTATATGCCATGCTGATTGCTTCGGTCATAGTCGAGATAGGTTGCCAGATTGATGAGCCGGCTCGAACCAGTTGCAGTGGCAGAGGATCCAAGGCAGGGCATGGCGAGATTGAAACCTCTGATGTGAACTGGCAGGAACCAGGGAACCTACAGCAAACGGCCTATGTGATGCAGCCTGCAAAATGAACGGGTGTGAGCGCATCGGCTCTGGCGCGGTGTGATGCTCAAATGGCGAAGCCTCTGCGGCGCGTTTATATGTCATGCTGTTTGCATCGGACATAGTCGAGGTAGATTGCCAGAGTAATGAGCCCGCTGGAACCAGATGTAGTGGCAGAGGATCCAGTGCAGGTCATGGCGGGATTTAAACCTGTGATGTGAGCTGGCAGGGACCAAGAAACCCACTGCAAACGACTATGTGATGCAGCCTGCAAAGCGAACGGGTGTGAGCGCATCGTTTCTGGCGCGGTGTCATGCTCAAATGGCGAAGCCCCTGCTGCGCGTTTATATGTCATGCTGTTTGCATCGGTCATAGTCGACGTAGGTTGCCAGACTGATGAGGCGGCTCGGACCAGATACAGCGGCAGAGGATCCAAGGCAGGGTATGGCCGGAATGAAACGTCTGACGTGAGCTGGTAGGAACCAAGGAAACCCCTGAAAACGGCCCATGTGATGCGGCCTTGGAAAAAAACGGGTGTGGGCGCATCGTCTCTGGCGGGCTGTCATGCTCAAATGGCGAAGCCCCTGCTGCGCGTTTATATGTCATGCGGTTTGCATCGGTCATAGTCGAGGTAGCTTGCCAGAGTGATAAGCCGGCTCGAACCAGTCTCAGCGGCAGAGGATCCAAGGCAGAGCATGGCGGGAATGAAACGTCTGATGTGAGCTTGCAGGAACCAAAAACCCCACCGAAAACGGCCCATGTGATGCAGCCTGGGAAACGAACGGGTGTGAGCGCATCGTCGCTGGCGGGGTGTCATGCCCAAATGGCGAAGCCCCTGGTGCGCCTTTATATGCCATGCTGTTTGCTTCGGTCATAGTCGAGGTAGGTTGCCAGATTGAAGAGCCGGCTCGAATCAGATGCAGCGGCAGAGGATAGAGGGCAGGGCATAGCGGGATTGAATCCTCTAATGTAAGTTGGCAGGAACCAAGAAACCCACCGCAAACGGCCCATGTGATGCAGCCTGGAGAACGAACGGCTGTGAGCGCATCGTCGATGGCGCGGTGTCATGCCCAAATGGCGAAGCCCCTGGTGCACGTTTCTATGTCATGCTGTTTGCTTCGGTCATACTCGAGGTAGGTTGCCAGATTGATGAGCCCGCTCAAACCAGATGCAGTGGCAGAGGATCCAAGGCAGGGCATGGCGGGATTGAAACATCTAATGTGAGCTGGCAGGAACCAAGAAAGCCACCGCAAACTGCCCATGTGATGCAGCCTGGAAAACGAAGGGGTGTGTGCGCATCGTCGCTGGCGCGGTGTCAAGCCCAAGTGGAGAAGTAACTGGTGCGCTTTTATATGCCATGCTGTTTGCTTCGTTAATAGTCGACGTAGGTTGCCTGATTGTTGAGCCCGCTCGAACCAGATGTAGTGGCATAGGATCCAAGGCAGGGCATGGCGGGATTGAAACCTCTGTTGTGAGCTGGCAGGAACGAAAGAAGCCACCGCAAACGGCCCATGTGGTACAGGCTGGAAAACGAACGGGTGTGAGCGCATCGTCACTGGCGCGATGTCATGCCCAAATGGAGAAGCAACTGATGCGCGTTTATATGCCATGCTGTTTGCTTCGGTCATAGTCGACATAGGTTGCCAGATTGATGAGCCGGCTCGAACCAGTTGCAGTGGCAGAGGATCCAAGGCAGGGCATGGCGGGATTGAATCCTGTGATGTAAGCTGGCAGGAACCAAGAAACCCACCGCAAACGGCCTATGTGATGCAGCCTGCAAAACGAACGGGTGTGAGCACATCGTCTCTGGCGCGGTGTCATGCTCAAACGGCGAAGCCCCTGCTGCGCGTTTATATGTCATGCGGTTTGCATTGGACATAGTCGAGGCAGCTTGCCAGAGTGATGAGTCGGCTTGAACCAGATGCAGCGGCAGAGGACCCAAGGCAGGGCATGGCGGGAATGAAACGTCTAATGTGAGCTTGCAGGAACCAAAAACCCCACCGAAAACTGCCCCTGTGATGCAGCCTGGGAAACGAACGGTTGTGAGCGCATCGTCGCTGGCGGGGTGTCATGCCCAAATGGCGAAGCCCTTGGTGCGCCTTTATATGCCATGCTGTTTGCTTCGGTCATAGTCGAGGTAGGTTGCCAGATTGAAGAGCCGGCTCGAAGCATATGCAGCGGCAGAGGATCGAGTGCAGGGCATGGCGGGATTGAATCCTCTGATGTAAGCTGGCAGGAAACAAGAAACCCACCGCAAACGGCCCATGTGATGCAGCCTGGAAAACGAACGGGTGTGAACGCATCGTCGATAGCGCGGTGTCATGCTCAAATGGCGAAGTCCCCGGTGCGCGTTTCTGTCATGCTATTTGCTTCGGTCATACTCGAGGTAGGTTGCCAGATTGATGAGCCCGCTCAAACCAGATGCAGTGGCAGAGGATCCAAGGCAGGGCATGGCGGGATTGAAACCTGTGATGTGAGCTGGCAGGAAACAAGAAACCCACTGCAAACGACTATGTGATGCAGCCTGGAAAACGAAGGGGTGTGTGCGCATCGTCGCTGGCGCGGTGTCATGCTCAAATGGCGAAGCCCCTGCTGCGCGTTTATATGTCATGCGGTTTGCATCGGACATATTCGAGGTAGCTTGCCAGAGTGATGAGCCGGCTCGAACCAGATGCAAAAGCAGAGGATCCAAGGCAGGGCATGGCGGGAATGAAAGGTCTGATGTGAACTGGCAGGAACCAAGAACCTCACCGCATAACGAACCATGTGATCCAACCTGGAAAACGAACGGGTGTGAACGCATCGCCGCTGGCGCGGTGTCATGCTCAAATGGCGAAGTCCCTGCTGGGCGTTTATATGCCATGCGGATAGTATCCGTCATAGTCGAGGTAGCTTGACAGAGTGATGAGCCGGCTCAAACCAGATGCAGTGGCAGAGGATCCAAGGCAGGGCATGGCGGGATTGAAACCTGTGATGTGAGCTGGCAGGAAACAAGAAACCCACTGCAAACAACTATGTGATGCAGCCTGCAAAACGAACGGGTGTGAGCGCATCGTCTCTGGCGCGGTGTCATGCTCAAATGGCGAAGCCCCTGCTGCGCGTTTATATGTCATGCGGTTTGCATCGGGCATATTCGAGGTAGCTTGCCAGAGTGATGAGCCGGCTCGAACCAGATGCAAAAGCAGAGGATCCAAGGCAGGGCATGGCGGGAATGAAAGGTCTGATGTGAACTGGCAGGAACCAAGAACCTCACCGCATAACGAACCATGTGATCCAACCTGGAAAACGAACGGGTGTGAACGCATCGTCGCTGGCGCGGTGTCAAGCCCAAGTGGTGAAGCCCCTGGTGCGCGTTTATATGCAATGCGGTTTGCATCGGTCATAGTCTAGGTAGCTTGCCAGATTGAAGAGCCGGCTCGAAGCAGATGCAGTGGCAGATGATCCAAGGCAGGGCATGGCGAGATTGAAACCTCTGTTGTGAGCTGGCAGGAACCAAAGAAGCCACCGCAAACGGCCTATGTGATGCAGCCTGCAAAATGAACGGATGTGAGCGCATCGTCTCTGGCGCGATGTCATGCTCAACTGGCGAAGCCGCTGCTGCGCGTTTATATGCCACGCGGTTTGCATCGGTCATAGTCGAGGTAGCTTGCCAGAGTGATGAGCCGGCTGGAGCCAGATGCAGTGGCAGAGGATCCAAAGCAGGGCATGGCGGAATTGAAACCTGTGATGTGAGCTGGCAGGAACCAAGAAACCTACTGCAAACGACTATGTGGTGCAGCCTGCAAAACGAACGGATGTGAGCGCATCGTCTCTGACGCGGTGTCATGCTCAAATGGCGAAGCCCCTGCTGCGCGTTTATATGTCATGCGGTTTGCTTCGGTCATACTCGAGGTAGGTTGCCAGATTGATGAGCCCGCTCAAACCAGATGCAGTAGCAGAGGATCCAAGGCAGGGCATGGCGGGATTGAAACCTCTGATGTGAACTGGCAGGAACCAAGAAACCCACCGCAAACGGCCTATATGATGCAGCCTGCTAAACGAACGGGTGTGAGCGCATCGTCTCTGGCGCGATGTCATGCTCAACTGGCGAAGCCGCTGCTGCGCGTTTATATGCAATGCGGTTTGCATCGGTCATAGTCTAGGTAGCTTGCCAGATTGAAGAGCCGGCTCGAAGCAGATGCAGTGGCAGAGGATCCAAGGCAGGGCATGGCGGGATTGAAACATCTAATGTGAGCTGGCAGGTACCTAGAAAGCCACCGCAAAATGCCCATGTGATGCAGCCTGGAAAACGAACGGGTGTGTGCGCATCGTCGCTGGCGCGGTGTCATGCTCAAATGGCGAAGCCGCTGCTGCGCGTTTATATGCCACGCGGTTTGCATCGGTCATAGTCGAGGTAGCTTGCCAGAGTGATGAGCAGGCTGGAGCCAGATGCAGTGGCAGAGGATCCAAAGCAGGGCATGGCGGAATTGAAACCTGTGATGTGAGCTGGCAGGAACCAAGAAACCTACTGCAAACGACTATGTGGTGCAGCCTGCAAAACGAACGGATGTGAGCGCATCGTCTCTGGCGCGGTGTCATGCTCAAATGGCGAAGCCCCTGCTGCGCGTTTATATGTCATGCGGTTTGCATTGTACATAGTCGAGGTAGCTTGCCAGAGTGATGAGTCGGCTCGAACCAGATGCAGCGGCAGAGGATCCAAGGCAGGGCATGGCGGGTATGAAACGTCTGATGTGAGCTGGCAGGAACCAAGAACCCTACCGCATAACGGACCATGTGATCCAGCCTAGAAAATGAACGGGTGTGAACGCATCGTCTCTGGCGCGGTGCCATGCTCAAATGGCGAAGCCCCTGCAGCGCGTTTATATGCCATGCGGTTAGTATCGGTCATAGTCGAGGTAGCTTGACAGAGTGATGAGCCGGCTCGAACCAGATGCAGTGGCAGAGGATCCAAGGCAGGGCATGGCGGGATTGAAACCTCTGGTGTGAGCTTTCAGGATACAAGAAACCCACCACTAACATCATATGTGATGCAGCCTGCAAAACGAACGTTTGTGAGCGCATCGTCGCTGGCGGGGTGTCATGCCCAAATGGCGAAGCCCCTGGTGCGCCTTTATATGCCATGCTGTTTGCTTCGGTCATAGTCGAGGTAGGTTGCCAGATTGAAGAGCCCGCTCAAACCAGATGCAGTGGCAGAGGATCCAAGGCAGGGCATGGCGGGATTGAAACCTGTGATGTGAGCTGGCAGGAAACAAGAATCCCACTGCAAACGACTATGTGATGCAGTCTGCAAAACGAACGGGTGTGAGCGCATCGTCTCTGGCGCGGTGTCATGGTCAAATGGCGAAGCCCCTGCTGCGCGTTTATGTGTCATGCGGTTTGCATCGGACATATTCGAGGTAGCTTGCCTGAGTGATGAGCCGGCTCGAACCAGATGCAACAGCAAAGGATCCAAGGCAGGGCATGGCGGGAATGAAACGTCTGATGTCAGCTGGCAGAAACCAAGAACCTCACCGCATAACGGACCATGTGGCCCAGCCTGGAAAACGAACGGGTGTGAACGCATCGCCTCTGGCGCGGTGTCATGCTCAAATGGCGAAGTCCCTGCTGGGCGTTTATATGCCATGCGGTTAGAATCGGTCATAGTCGAGGTAGCTTGACAGAGTTATGAGCCGGCTCGAACCAGATGCAGTGGCAGAGGATCCAAGGCAGGGCATGGCGGGATTGAAACCTCTGTTGTGAGCTGGCAGGAACCAAAGAAGCCACCGCAAACGGCCCATGTGGTACAGCCTGCTAAACGAACGGGTGTGAGCGCATCGTCTCTGGCGCGATGTCATGCTCAACTGGCGAAGCCGCTGCTGCGCGTTTATATGCAATGCGGTTTGCATCGGTCATACTCGAGGTAGCTTGCCAGATTGAAGAGCCGGCTCGAAGCAGATGCAGTGGCAGAGGATCCAAGGCAGGGCATGGCGGGATTGAAACATCTAATGTGAGCTGGCAGGTACCTAGAAAGCCACCGCAAAATGCCCATGTGATGCAGCCTGGAAAACGAACGGGTGTGTGCGCATCGTCGCTGGCGCGGTGTCATGCTCAAATGGCGAAGCCGCTGCTGCGCGTTTATATGCCACGCGGTTTGCATCGGTCATAGTCGAGGTAGCTTGCCAGAGTGATGAGCAGGCTGGAGCCAGATGCAGTGGCAGAGGATCCAAAGCAGGGCATGGCGGAATTGAAACCTGTGATGTGAGCTGGCAGGAACCAAGAAACCTACTGCAAACGACTATGTGGTGCAGCCTGCAAAACGAACGGATGTGAGCGCATCGTCTCTGGCGCGGTGTCATGCTCAAATGGCGAAGCCCCTGCTGCGCGTTTATATGTCATGCGGTTTGCATTGTACATAGTCGAGGTAGCTTGCCAGAGTGATGAGTCGGCTCGAACCAGATGCAGCGGCAGAGGATCCAAGGCAGGGCATGGCGGGTATGAAACGTCTGATGTGAGCTGGCAGGAACCAAGAACCCTACCGCATAACGGACCATGTGATCCAGCCTAGAAAACGAACGGGTGTGAACGCATCGTCTCTGGCGCGGTGCCATGCTCAAATGGCGAAGCCCTTGCTGCGCGTTTATATGTCATGCGGTTTGCATCGGACATATTCGAGGTAGCTTGCCAGAGTGATGAGCCGGCTCGAAACAGATGCAGCGGCAGAGGATCAAAGGCAGGGCATGGCGGAATGAAACGTCTGATGTGAGCTGGCAGGAACGAAGAACCCCACCGCATTACGGACCATGTGATTCAGCCTGGAAAACGACCGGCTGTGAACGCATCGTCTCTGGCGCGGTGTCATGCTCAAATGGCGAAGCCCCTGCAGCGCGTTTATATGCCATGCGGTTAGTATCGGTCATAGTCGAGGTAGCTTGACAGAGTGATGAGCCGGCTCGAACCAGATGCAGTGGCAGAGGATCCAAGGCAGGGCATGGCGGGATTGAAACCTCTGGTGTGAACTTTCAGGAAACAAGAAACCCACCACTAACATCATATGTGATGCAGCCTGCAAAACGAACGTTTGTGAGCGCATCGTCTCTGGCGGGGTGTCATGCTCAAATGGCGAAGCCCCTGCTGCGCGTTTATATGTCAAGCGGTTTGCATCGGTCATAGTCGAGGTAGCTTGCCAGAGTGATAAGCCGGCTCGAACCAGTTGCAGCGGCAGAGGATCCAAGGCAGGGCATGGCGGGAAAGAAACGTCTGATGTGAGCTTGCAGGAACCAAAAACCCCACCGAAAACAGCCCCTGTGATGCAGCCTGGGAAACGAACGGGTGTGAGCGCATCGTCGCTGGCGGGGTGTCATGCCCAAATGGCGAAGCCCCTGGTGCGCCTTTATATGCCATGCTGTTTGCTTCGGTCATAGTCGAGGTAGGTTGCCAGATTGAAGAGCCCGCTCAAACCAGATGCAGTGGCAGAGGATCCAAGGCAGGGCATGGCGGGATTGAAACCTGTGATGTGAGCTGGCAGGAAACAAGAATCCCACTGCAAACGACTATGTGATGCAGTCTGCAAAACGAACGGGTGTGAGCGCATCGTCTCTGGCGCGGTGTCATGCTCAAATGGCGAAGCCCCTGCTGCGCGTTTATGTGTCATGCGGTTTGCATCGGACATATTCGAGGTAGCTTGCCTGAGTGATGAGCCGGCTCGAACCAGATGCAACAGCAGAGGATCCAAGGCAGGGCATGGCGGGAATGAAACGTCTGATGTCAGCTGGCAGAAACCAAGAACCTCACCGCATAACGGACCATGTGGTCCAGCCTGGAAAACGAACGGGTGTGAACGCATCGCCTCTGGCGCGGTGTCATGCTCAAATGGCGAAGTCCCTGCTGGGCGTTTATATGCCATGCGGTTAGAATCGGTCATAGTCGAGGTAGCTTGACAGAGTTATGAGCCGGCTCGAACCAGATGCAGTGGCAGAGGATCCAAGGCAGGGCATGGCGGGATTGAAACCTCTAATGTGAGCTGGCAGGAACCAAGAAAGCCACCGCAAAATGCCCATGTAATGCAGCCTGGAAAACGAACGGGTGTGTGCGCATCGTCGCTGGCGCGGTGTCAAGCCCAAGTGGTGAAGCAACTGGTGCGCTTTTATATGCCATGCTGTTTGCTTCGTTAATAGTCGACGTAGGTTACCTGATTGTTGAGCCCGCTCGAACCAGGTGCAGTGGCAGAGGATACAAGGCAGCGCATGGCGGGATTGAAACCTCTGTTGTGAGCTGGCAGGAACCAAAGAAGCCACCGCAAACGGCCCATGTGGTACAGCCTGGAAAACGAACGGGTGTGAGCGCATCGTCACTGGCGCGATGTCATGCCCAAATGGAGAAGCAACTGATGCGCGTTTATATGCCATGCTGTTTGCTTCGGTCATAGTCGAGGTACGTTGCCAGATTGATGAGCCGGCTCGAACCAGTTGCAGTGGCAGAGGATCCAAGGCAGGGCATGGCGAGATTGAAACCACTGAGGTGAACTGGCAGGAACCAGGAAACCCACAGCAAACGGCCTATGTGATGCAGCCTGCAAAACGAACGGTTGTGAGCGCATCGTCTCTGGCGCGGTGTCATGCTCAAATGGCGAAGCCGCTGCTGCGCGTTTATATGCCATGCGGTTTGCATCGGTCATAGTCGAGGTAGCTTGCCAGTGTGATGAGCCGGCTGGAACCAGATTCAGTGGCAGAGGATCCAAGACAGGGCATGGCGGAATTGAAACCTGTGATGTGAGCTGGCAGGAAACAAGAATCCCACTGCAAACGACTATGTGATGCAGTCTGCAAAACGAACGGCTGTGAGCGCATCGTCTCTGGCGCGGTGTCATGCTCAAATGGCGAAGCCCCTGCTGCGCGTTTATATGTCATGCTGTTTGCATCGGACATAGTCGAGGTAGCTTGCGAACGTGATGAGCCGGCTCGAACCAGATGCAGCGGCAGAGGATCCAAGACAGGGCATGGCGGGATTGAAACATCTGATGTGAGCTGGCAGGAACCAAGAACCCTACCGCATAACGGACCATGTGATCCAGCCTAGAAAACGAACGGGTGTGAACGCATCGTCTCTGGCGCGGTGCCATGCTCAAATGGCGAAGCCCTTGCTGCGCGTTTATATGTCATGCGGTTTGCATCGGACATATTCGAGGTAGCTTGCCAGAGTGATGAGCCGGCTCGAAACAGATGCAGCGGCAGAGGATCAAAGGCAGGGCATGGCGGAATGAAACGTCTGATGTGAGCTGGCAGGAACGAAGAACCCCACCGCATTACGGACCATGTGATTCAGCCTGGAAAACGACCGGCTGTGAACGCATCGTCTCTGGCGCGGTGTCATGCTCAAATGGCGAAGCCCCTGCAGCGCGTTTATATGCCATGCGGTTAGTATCGGTCATAGTCGAGGTAGCTTGACAGAGTGATGAGCCGGCTCGAACCAGATGCAGTGGCAGAGGATCCAAGGCAGGGCATGGCGGGATTGAAACCTCTGGTGTGAACTTTCAGGAAACAAGAAACCCACCACTAACATCATATGTGATGCAGCCTGCAAAACGAACGTTTGTGAGCGCATCGTCTCTGGCGGGGTGTCATGCTCAAATGGCGAAGCCCCTGCTGCGCGTTTATATGTCAAGCGGTTTGCATCGGTCATAGTCGAGGTAGCTTGCCAGAGTGATAAGCCGGCTCGAACCAGTTGCAGCGGCAGAGGATCCAAGGCAGGGCATGGCGGGAAAGAAACGTCTGATGTGAGCTTGCAGGAACCAAAAACCCCACCGAAAACAGCCCCTGTGATGCAGCCTGGGAAACGAACGGGTGTGAGCGCATCGTCGCTGGCGGGGTGTCATGCCCAAATGGCGAAGCCCCTGGTGCGCCTTTATATGCCATGCTGTTTGCTTCGGTCATAGTCGAGGTAGGTTGCCAGATTGAAGAGCCCGCTCAAACCAGATGCAGTGGCAGAGGATCCAAGGCAGGGCATGGCGGGATTGAAACCTGTGATGTGAGCTGGCAGGAAACAAGAATCCCACTGCAAACGACTATGTGATGCAGTCTGCAAAACGAACGGGTGTGAGCGCATCGTCTCTGGCGCGGTGTCATGCTCAAATGGCGAAGCCCCTGCTGCGCGTTTATGTGTCATGCGGTTTGCATCGGACATATTCGAGGTAGCTTGCCTGAGTGATGAGCCGGCTCGAACCAGATGCAACAGCAGAGGATCCAAGGCAGGGCATGGCGGGAATGAAACGTCTGATGTCAGCTGGCAGAAACCAAGAACCTCACCGCATAACGGACCATGTGGTCCAGCCTGGAAAACGAACGGGTGTGAACGCATCGCCTCTGGCGCGGTGTCATGCTCAAATGGCGAAGTCCCTGCTGGGCGTTTATATGCCATGCGGTTAGAATCGGTCATAGTCGAGGTAGCTTGACAGAGTTATGAGCCGGCTCGAACCAGATGCAGTGGCAGAGGATCCAAGGCAGGGCATGGCGGGATTGAAACCTCTAATGTGAGCTGGCAGGAACCAAGAAAGCCACCGCAAAATGCCCATGTAATGCAGCCTGGAAAACGAACGGGTGTGTGCGCATCGTCGCTGGCGCGGTGTCAAGCCCAAGTGGTGAAGCAACTGGTGCGCTTTTATATGCCATGCTGTTTGCTTCGTTAATAGTCGACGTAGGTTACCTGATTGTTGAGCCCGCTCGAACCAGGTGCAGTGGCAGAGGATACAAGGCAGCGCATGGCGGGATTGAAACCTCTGTTGTGAGCTGGCAGGAACCAAAGAAGCCACCGCAAACGGCCCATGTGGTACAGCCTGGAAAACGAACGGGTGTGAGCGCATCGTCACTGGCGCGATGTCATGCCCAAATGGAGAAGCAACTGATGCGCGTTTATATGCCATGCTGTTTGCTTCGGTCATAGTCGAGGTACGTTGCCAGATTGATGAGCCGGCTCGAACCAGTTGCAGTGGCAGAGGATCCAAGGCAGGGCATGGCGAGATTGAAACCACTGAGGTGAACTGGCAGGAACCAGGAAACCCACAGCAAACGGCCTATGTGATGCAGCCTGCAAAACGAACGGTTGTGAGCGCATCGTCTCTGGCGCGGTGTCATGCTCAAATGGCGAAGCCGCTGCTGCGCGTTTATATGCCATGCGGTTTGCATCGGTCATAGTCGAGGTAGCTTGCCAGTGTGATGAGCCGGCTGGAACCAGATTCAGTGGCAGAGGATCCAAGACAGGGCATGGCGGAATTGAAACCTGTGATGTGAGCTGGCAGGAAACAAGAATCCCACTGCAAACGACTATGTGATGCAGTCTGCAAAACGAACGGCTGTGAGCGCATCGTCTCTGGCGCGGTGTCATGCTCAAATGGCGAAGCCCCTGCTGCGCGTTTATATGTCATGCTGTTTGCATCGGACATAGTCGAGGTAGCTTGCGAACGTGATGAGCCGGCTCGAACCAGATGCAGCGGCAGAGGATCCAAGACAGGGCATGGCGGGATTGAAACATCTGATGTGAGCTGGCAGGAACCAAGAATCCCACCGCATAACGGACCATGTGATCCAGCCTGGAAAACGACCGGGTGCGTGCGCATCGTCGCTGGCGCGGTGTCAAGCCCAAGTGGTGAAGCCCCTGGTGCGCGTTTCTATGCCATGCTGTTTGCTTCGGTCATAGTCGAGGTAGGTTGCCAGATTGATGAGCCGGCTGGAGCCAGATGCAGTGGCAGAGGATCCAAAGCAGGGCATGGCGGAATTTAAACCTGTGATGTGAGCTGGCAGGAACCAAAGAAGCCACCGCAAACGGCCTATGTGATGCAGCCTGCAAAACGAACGGATGTGAGCGCATCGTCTCTGGCGCGATGTCATGCTCAACTGGCGAAGCCGCTGCTGCGCGTTTATATGCCACGCGGTTTGCATCGGTCATAGTCGAGGTAGCTTGCCAGAGTGATGAGCCGGCTGGAGCCAGATGCAGTGGCAGAGGATCCAAAGCAGGGCATGGCGGAATTGAAACCTGTGATGTGAGCTGGCAGGAACCAAGAAACCTACTGAAAACGACTATGTGATGCAGCCTGCAAAACGAACGGGTGTGAGCGCATCGTCTCTGGCGCGGTGTCATGCTCAAATGGCGAAGCCCCTGCTGCGCGTTTATATGTCATGCGGTTTGCATCGGACATATTCGAGGTAGCTTGCCAGAGTGATGAGCCGGCTCGAACCAGATGCAAAAGCAGAGGATCCAAGGCAGGGCATGGCGGGAATGAAAGGTCTGATGTGAACTGGCAGGAACCAAGAACCTCACCGCATAACGAACCATGTGATCCAACCTGGAAAACGAACGGGTGTGAACGCATCGTCGCTGGCGCGGTGTCAAGCCCAAGTGGTGAAGCCCCTGGTGCGCGTTTCTATGCCATGCTGTTTGCTTCGGTCAGAGTCGAGGTAGGTTGCCAGATTGATGAGCCCGCTCAAACCAGATGCAGTGGCAGAAGATCCAAGGCAGGGCATGGCGAGATTGAAACCTCTGTTGTGAGCTGGCAGGAACCAAAGAAGCCACCGCAAACGGCCTATGTGATGCAGCCTGCAAAACGAACGGATGTGAGCGCATCGTCTCTGGCGCGATGTCATGCTCAACTGACGAAGCCGCTGCTGCGCGTTTATATGCCACGCGGTTTGCATCGGTCATAGTCGAGGTAGCTTGCCAGAGTGATGAGCCGGCTGGAGCCAGATGCAGTGGCAGAGGATCCAAAGCAGGGCATGGCGGAATTGAAACCTGTGATCTGAGCTGGCAGGAACCAAGAAACCTACTGCAAACGACTATGTGGTGCAGCCTGCAAAACGAACGGATGTGAGCGCATCGTCTCTGACGCGGTGTCATGCTCAAATGGCGAAGCCCCTGCTGCGCGTTTATATGTCATGCGGTTTGCTTCGGTCATACTCGAGGTAGGTTGCCAGATTGATGAGCCCGCTCAAACCAGATGCAGTGGCAGAGGATCCAAGGCAGGGCATAGCGGGATTGAAACCTCTGATGTGAACTGGCAGGAACCAAGAAACCCACCGCAAACGGCCTATATGATGCAGCCTGCTAAACGAACGGGTGTGAGCGCATCGTCTCTGGCGCGATGTCATGCTCAACTGGCGAAGCCGCTGCTGCGCGTTTATATGCAATGCGGTTTGCATCGGTCATAGTCTAGGTAGCTTGCCAGATTGAAGAGCCGGCTCGAAGCAGATGCAGTGGCAGAGGATCCAAGGCAGGGCATGGCGGGATTGAAACATCTAATGTGAGCTGGCAGGTACCTAGAAAGCCACCGCAAAATGCCCATGTGATGCAGCCTGGAAAACGAACGGGTGTGTGCGCATCGTCGCTGGCGCGGTGTCATGCTCAAATGGCGAAGCCGCTGCTGCGCGTTTATATGCCACGCGGTTTGCATCGGTCATAGTCGAGGTAGCTTGCCAGAGTGATGAGCAGGCTGGAGCCAGATGCAGTGGCAGAGGATCCAAAGCAGGGCATGGCGGAATTGAAACCTGTGATGTGAGCTGGCAGGAACCAAGAAACCTACTGCAAACGACTATGTGGTGCAGCCTGCAAAACGAACGGATGTGAGCGCATCGTCTCTGGCGCGGTGTCATGCTCAAATGGCGAAGCCCCTGCTGCGCGTTTATATGTCATGCGGTTTGCATTGTACATAGTCGAGGTAGCTTGCCAGAGTGATGAGTCGGCTCGAACCAGATGCAGCGGCAGAGGATCCAAGGCAGGGCATGGCGGGTATGAAACGTCTGATGTGAGCTGGCAGGAACCAAGAACCCTACCGCATAACGGACCATGTGATCCAGCCTAGAAAACGAACGGGTGTGAACGCATCGTCTCTGGCGCGGTGCCATGCTCAAATGGCGAAGCCCTTGCTGCGCGTTTATATGTCATGCGGTTTGCATCGGACATATTCGAGGTAGCTTGCCAGAGTGATGAGCCGGCTCGAAACAGATGCAGCGGCAGAGGATCAAAGGCAGGGCATGGCGGAATGAAACGTCTGATGTGAGCTGGCAGGAACGAAGAACCCCACCGCATTACGGACCATGTGATTCAGCCTGGAAAACGAACGGCTGTGAACGCATCGTCTCTGGCGCGGTGTCATGCTCAAATGGCGAAGCCCCTGCAGCGCGTTTATATGCCATGCGGTTAGTATCGGTCATAGTCGAGGTAGCTTGACAGAGTGATGAGCCGGCTCGAACCAGATGCAGTGGCAGAGGATCCAAGGCAGGGCATGGCGGGATTGAAACCTCTGGTGTGAGCTTTCAGGAAACAAGAAACCCACCACTAACATCATATGTGATGCAGCCTGCAAAACGAACGTTTGTGAGCGCATCGTCTCTGGCGGGGTGTCATGCTCAAATGGCGAAGCCCCTGCTGCGCGTTTATATGTCAAGCGGTTTGCATCGGTCATAGTCGAGGTAGCTTGCCAGAGTGATAAGCCGGCTCGAACCAGTTGCAGCGGCAGAGGATCCAAGGCAGGGCATGGCGGGAAAGAAACGTCTGATGTGAGCTTGCAGGAACCAAAAACCCCACCGAAAACAGCCCCTGTGATGCAGCCTGGGAAACGAACGGGTGTGAGCGCATCGTCGCTGGCGGGGTGTCATGCCCAAATGGCGAAGCCCCTGGTGCGCCTTTATATGCCATGCTGTTTGCTTCGGTCATAGTCGAGGTAGGTTGCCAGATTGAAGAGCCCGCTCAAACCAGATGCAGTGGCAGAGGATCCAAGGCAGGGCATGGCGGGATTGAAACCTGTGATGTGAGCTGGCAGGAAACAAGAATCCCACTGCAAACGACTATGTGATGCAGTCTGCAAAACGAACGGGTGTGAGCGCATCGTCTCTGGCGCGGTGTCATGCTCAAATGGCGAAGCCCCTGCTGCGCGTTTATGTGTCATGCGGTTTGCATCGGACATATTCGAGGTAGCTTGCCTGAGTGATGAGCCGGCTCGAACCAGATGCAACAGCAGAGGATCCAAGGCAGGGCATGGCGGGAATGAAACGTCTGATGTCAGCTGGCAGAAACCAAGAACCTCACCGCATAACGGACCATGTGGTCCAGCCTGGAAAACGAACGGGTGTGAACGCATCGCCTCTGGCGCGGTGTCATGCTCAAATGGCGAAGTCCCTGCTGGGCGTTTATATGCCATGCGGTTAGAATCGGTCATAGTCGAGGCAGCTTGACAGAGTTATGAGCCGGCTCGAACCAGATGCAGTGGCAGAGGATCCAAGGCAGGGCATGGCGGGATTGAAACCTCTAATGTGAGCTGGCAGGAACCAAGAAAGCCACCGCAAAATGCCCATGTAATGCAGCCTGGAAAACGAACGGGTATGTGCGCATCGTCGCTGGCGCGGTGTCAAGCCCAAGTGGTGAAGCAACTGGTGCGCTTTTATATGCCATGCTGTTTGCTTCGTTAATAGTCGACGTAGGTTACCTGATTGTTGAGCCCGCTCGAACCAGGTGCAGTGGCAGAGGATACAAGGCAGCGCATGGCGGGATTGAAACCTCTGTTGTGAGCTGGCAGGAACCAAAGAAGCCACCGCAAACGGCCCATGTGGTACAGCCTGGAAAACGAACGGGTGTGAGCGCATCGTCACTGGCGCGATGTCATGCCCAAATGGAGAAGCAACTGATGCGCGTTTATATGCCATGCTGTTTGCTTCGGTCATAGTCGAGGTACGTTGCCAGATTGATGAGCCGGCTCGAACCAGTTGCAGTGGCAGAGGATCCAAGGCAGGGCATGGCGAGATTGAAACCACTGAGGTGAACTGGCAGGAACCAGGAAACCCACAGCAAACGGCCTATGTGATGCAGCCTGCAAAACGAACGGTTGTGAGCGCATCGTCTCTGGCGCGGTGTCATGCTCAAATGGCGAAGCCGCTGCTGCGCGTTTATATGCCATGCGGTTTGCATCGGTCATAGTCGAGGTAGCTTGCCAGTGTGATGAGCCGGCTGGAACCAGATTCAGTGGCAGAGGATCCAAGACAGGGCATGGCGGGATTGAAACATCTGATGTGAGCTGGCAGGAACCAAGAATCCCACCGCATAACGGACCATGTGATCCAGCCTGGAAAACGAACTGGTGTGAACGCATCGTCTCTGGCGCGATGTCATGCTCAAATGGCGAAGCCCCTGGTGCGCGTTTATATGCCATTCTGTCTGCTTCGGTCATAGTCGAGGTAGGTTGCCAGAATGATGAGTCGGCATGATCTAGATGCAGCGGCAGAGGATCCAAGGAAGGTCATGGCGGTATTGAAACCTCTGATGTGAGCTGGCAGGAACCAAGAAAGCCACCGCAAAATGCCCATGTGATGCAGCCTGGAAAACGACCGGGTGCGTGCGCATCGTCGCTGGCGCGGTGTCAAGCCCAAGTGGTGAAGCCCCTGGTGCGCGTTTCTATGCCATGCTGTTTGCTTCGGTCATAGTCGAGGTAGGTTGCCAGATTGATGAGCCGGCTGGAGCCAGATGCAGTGGCAGAGGATCCAAAGCAGGGCATGGCGGAATTGAAACCTGTGATGTGAGCTGGCAGGAACCAAAGAAGCCACCGCAAACGGCCTATGTGATGCAGCCTGCAAAACGAACGGATGTGAGTGCATCGTCTCTGGCGCGATGTCATGCTCAACTGGCGAAGCCGCTGCTGCGCGTTTATATGCCACGCGGTTTGCATCGGTCATAGTCGAGGTAGCTTGCCAGAGTGATGAGCCGGCTGGAGCCAGATGCAGTGGCAGAGGATCCAAAGCAGGGCATGGCGGAATTGAAACCTGTGATGTGAGCTGGCAGGAACCAAGAAACCTACTGCAAACGACTATGTGGTGCAGCCTGCAAATCGAACGGATGTGAGCGCATCGTCTCTGACGCGGTGTCATGCTCAAATGGCGAAGCCCCTGCTGCGCGTTTATATGTCATGCGGTTTGCTTCGGTCATACTCGAGGTAGGTTGCCAGATTGATGAGCCCGCTCAAACCAGATGCAGTGGCAGAGGATCCAAGGCAGGGCATGGCGGGATTGAAACCTCTGATGTGAACTGGCAGGAACCAAGAAACCCACCGCAAACGGCCTATATGATGCAGCCTGCTAAACGAACGGGTGTGAGCGCATCGTCTCTGGCGCGATGTCATGCTCAACCGGCGAAGCCGCTGCTGCGCGTTTATATGCAATGCGGTTTGCATCGGTCATAGTCTAGGTAGCTTGCCAGAGTGATGAGCCGGCTCGAAGCAGTTGCAGCGGCAGAGGATCGAGGGCAGGGCATAGCGGGATTGAATCCTCTGATGTAAGCTGGCAGGAACCAAGAAACCCACCGCAAACGGCCCATGTGATGCAGCCTGGGAAACGAAAGGTTGTGAGCCCATCGCCGCTGGCGGGGTGTCATGCCCAAATGGCGAAGCCCCTGGTGCGCCTTTATATGCCATGCTGTTTGCTTCGGTCATAGTCGAGCTAGGTTGCCAGATTGAAGAGCCGGCTCAAAGCAGATGCAGTGGCAGAGGATCCAAGGCAGGGCATGGCGGGATTGAAACATCTAATGTGAGCTGGCAGGAACCAAGAAAGCCACCGCAACGGCTCATGCGATGCAGCCTGGGAAACGAACGGGTGTGAGCGCATCGTTGATGGCGCGGTATCATGCCCAAATGGCGAAGCCCCTGGTGCGCGTTTCTATGCCATTCTGTTTGCTTCGGTCATAGTCGAGCTAGGTTGCCAGATTGAAGAGCCGGCTCAAAGCAGATGCAGTGGCAGAAGATTCTAGGCAGGGCATGGCGAGATTGAAACCTCTGATGTGAACTGGCAGGAACCAAGAAAGCCACCGCAAACGGCCTATGTGATGCAGCCTGCAAAACGAACGGGTGTGAGCGCATCGTCTCTGGCGCGGTGTCATGCTCAAATGGCGAAGCCGCTGCTGCGCGTTTATATGCCACGCGGTTTGCATCGGTCATAGTCGAGGTAGCTTGCCAGAGTGATGAGCCGGCTGGAGCCAGATGCAGTGGCAGAGGATCCAAAGCAGGGCATGGCGGAATTGAAACCTGTGATGTGAGCTGGCAGGAACCAAGAAACCTACTGCAAACGACTATGTGGTGCAGCCTGCAAAACGAAGGGATGTGAGCGCATCGTCTCTGGCGCGGTGTCATGCTCAAATGGCGAAGCCCCTGCTGCGCGTTTATATGTCATGCGGTTTGCATTGTACATAGTCGAGGTAGCTTGCCAGAGTGATGAGTCGGCTCGAACCAGATGCAGCGGCAGAGGATCCAAGGCAGGGCATGGCGGGTATGAAACGTCTGATTTGAGCTGGCAGGAACCAAGAACCCTACCGCATAACGGACCATGTGATCCAGCCTAGAAAACGAACGGGTGTGAACGCATCGTCTCTGGCGCGGTGCCATGCTCAAATGGCGAAGCCCGTGCTCCGCGTTTATATGCCATGCGGTTTGCATCGGACATAGTCGAGGTAGCTTGCCAGAGTGATGAGCCGGCTCGAAACAGATGCAGCGGCAGAGGATCAAAGGCAGGGCATGGCGGAATGAAACGTCTGATGTGAGCTGGCAGGAACGAAGAACCCCACCGCATTACGGACCATGTGATCCAGCCTGGAAAACGAACGGCTGTGAACGCATCGTCTCTGGCGCGGTGTCATGCTCAAATGGCGAAGCCCCTGCAGCGCGTTTATATGCCATGCGGTTAGTATCGGTCATAGTCGAGGTAGCTTGACAGAGTGATGAGCCGGCTCGAACCAGATGCAGTGGCAGAGGATCCAAGGCAGGGCATGGCGGGATTGAAACCTCTGGTGTGAGCTTTCAGGAAACAAGAAACCCACCACTAACATCATATGTGATGCAGCCTGCAAAACGAACGTTTGTGAGCGCATCGTCTCTGGCGGGGTGTCATGCTCAAATGGCGAAGCCCCTGCTGCGCGTTTATATGTCAAGCGGTTTGCATCGGTCATAGTCGAGGTAGCTTGCCAGAGTGATAAGCCGGCTCGAACCAGTTGCAGCGGCAGAGGATCCAAGGCAGGGCATGGCGGGAAAGAAACGTCTGATGTGAGCTTGCAGGAACCAAAAACCCCACCGAAAACAGCCCCTGTGATGCAGCCTGGGAAACGAACGGGTGTGAGCGCATCGTCGCTGGCGGGGTGTCATGCCCAAATGGCGAAGCCCCTGGTGCGCCTTTATATTGCTACGGTTGTGCTTGTGCTTGGAACGCTCGTGCTTGGTGCGCTCGCGCTTGGAACGTGAAGAGGACGAAGTGCGTTTCTGCTGCTGGGCTTCGCGTGCCCGGTTGTTCGGCTGCGTGGCTGTAAGCTGTTTCCCTGTAAATTTATTTTTCCCTTTTGGTGTGCACATCTTCACGTTACATTATTGGTGGAGGTGCTGGGTACAGCCACAGCAAGCACGGAACTTCGCAGCGGTCGTCAGCTCGCCGGCTCTTCAACCATGACCAGCGAAGGGGCCGCTCCGTCGGCGTCCGCCAACCCGGCGTTCATCATTGCCCATCCGAGAGATCCTGGGACCTTCAACGGAACGGACGGCGTCGACGTGGAGGACTGGCTCGCAATATACGAGCGCGTGAGCACACACAACAGGTGGGACCCGACCCTAAAGTTGGCCAACATCATCTTCTACCTGACGGGCACTGCCAGGGTATGGTTCGAGACCCACGAGGATGAACTCACCAGCTGGGATCTCTGCAAGCGCAAGCTTTGTGACCTGTTTGGTAAGCCATTCGGGCGTCAGCTCGCTGCGAAGAAGGAGCTCGCATGCCGTGCACAAACGTCCACAGAGTCCTATGTATCATACATTCAGGACATATTAGCTCTCTGCATGAAAGTCGACGCCACTATGTCAGAGTGCGACAAAGTAGGTCACGTGCTCAAAGGCATCGCAGATGACGCCTTTAACCTTCTTGTATACAAGGACTGCGGAACGGTTGACGCAATCATCAAAGAATGCCGCCGGTTCGAACAAGCGAAGAGCCGCCGAATTTCTCCGCAGTTCACGCGGTTGCCGAATACGACTGCGACGTCGTCCTGTGTAGACTCGACTCCACCGAGCCGTCTGCCGACATCTGAGAGCCTGACACGACTTGTGCGCCAAGAAGTAGAGGCAATGTCCCCCGTTGCGTTTCATCCACCCGCAACAGACAGTACTCCAGCAGTATCCCTTATACAGGCTGTCGTTCGCAAAGAATTTGCCAATCTTGGGATTCAACCTGTTTGCTCAGTTAGTGCCCCATATGCTCGCCGCATGTCCCCGGAGCTCGGTTCTGAACGTGCATACTACCCTCGACGCAGCCGCAATCCAGATGAATGGAGAACACCTGATGACAGGCCCATCTGCTTTAACTGCTCCCGAGTTGGCCACATATCTCGACACTGCCGAAGCCGTCCGTCCTCGACCTACAGCCGCTACCCGCCGGGTTCTGCATATTCCCGCCGCTCTCCCTCGCCCTCGGAAACGACCTCTGCTGGCCACAACGCTCAGACCCCGCTTACCAACCGTTCGTCGTCACCTCAGCGCCGTCAATCTCCATCGCCCCGACCTCGCCGCCCTTCGTCGCCGGCCCCATATGCCCGCTCCCGGTCGGAAAACTGATGGCTGCAGCGTCTGGGGGTGATGCTGCTCTGACGACCCGACCAGAAAACCCTCCTTTAACTCTTCATGCTCATCGGAACATCCTTAACGTCGACGTGGACGGGGTCCCTGTTACCGCTCTGATCGACACTGGAGCGCACGTCTCAGTCATGAATGCTCGTCTTCGCCGTCGCCTAAGGAAAGTGCTCACTCCTGCCCCCTCAACTGTGGTCCGTGTTGCAGATGGCGGTATGTCTATTGTCGTCGGAATGTGTACTGCTCGTGTTTCAATAGCCGGCCGCCATACTTCTGTGCTCTTCACTGTCCTCGAACACTGCCCTCATGACATCATTCTCAGCCTTGACTTTCTCACCGACCATTCCGCCCTTATAGATTGCGCCACAAGCATCGTTCAACTCGCTCTACCTGTTCCTTCAGAGCCACCGGATCCAATTGTTCACCGACTGTGCACCGCCGACTTTGTCCGCCTGGACCCCGATGCCGCCACTTATGTCCGTTTCTCCTCGGTCCCGCCAGTTCCCGATGGTGACTACATCATTACTCCGGTTCCTGATGTGCCCTTTACACGCAGTGTTGCCCTTGCGCATACAGTTGTCACCATGTCGGCAAATCAAGCGTCCCTTCCGGTTCTCAACTTTGCCTCTTACGTTCAGCCGCTCCCACAAGGTATGTCGCTCGCCACGCTGTGCCCTGCTGCCGAATGCGTCGTATCGGCGGTGAGAAGCGTCCCACCCTCGTCGAACTGCCGCGACTCTGACGTCCCACCACCTGATGAATATGCAAAAATGATTGCTGCTGACCTCTTACCAGGGCAAGCTCACGACCTTCGGTATCTTCTGTCGTCTTTTCGCGACATCTTTGACTTCGATGACCGCCCTTTGGCTCGAACATCTGTGGTCACGCATCGCATCAACACCGGTGACGCAGCTCCTATTCACAGACGACCCTACAGAGTGTCCAGTACAGAACGCACCATCATACAGCAAGAGGTGGACAAGATGCTCAGTAAAGACATCATAGAGCCCTCGTCGAGCCCTTGGGCCTCACCAGTTGTGCTGGTTAAAAAGAAGGACGGCAGCTGGCGCTTTTGCGTTGATTACCGGCACCTAAACAACATAACAAAAAAGACGTCTATCCACTCCCAAGAATAGACGATGCTTTGGACTGCCTTCACGGAGCCAAATTTTTCTCTTCAATTGACCTTAAGTCCGGGTATTGGCAAATCTCTGTTGATGACAATGACCGCGAAAAGACGGCATTCGTCACACCGGACGGCTTATATCAGTTTAAAGTTATGCCATTCGGTCTCTGTAATGCGCCAGCTACCTTCGAAAGAATGATGGACTCCTTGCTTCGCGGCTTTAAATGGTCCACATGTCTATGTTACCTCGAAGATGTTGTGGTTTTTTCGCCCACGTTTACCACGCACCTCGAAAGACTGGCGAGCATTCTTTCTGTCTTCCGTCGAGCCGGGCTACAGCTCAATTCGTCGAAATGTCAATTCGGTCGCCGCCAACTCACCATTATCGGACATCTAGTCGACGCTTCTGGTGTCCGCCCGGATCCTGTTAAAGTTAAAGCCGTCAAGGACTTCCCTATTCCCCAGTCGTCTACGGATGTGCGCAGCTTCGTCGGCCTCTGCTCGTACTTCCGCCGTTTCATCAAAAATTTTGCCGGCACCGCTCGCCCCCTGACCGACCTTCTAAAGAAAGACACCCCTTTTACCTGGGGCCCTGCCCAAGAGGAGGCCTTTTCTTCGCTAGTCGACTTACTCACCTCCCCACCTATTCTGGCCCATTTTGATCCGTCGGCTCCGACTGAAGTTCGCACAGACGCCTGCGGTTATGGGATTGGCGCCGTGCTAGCCCAACGTCACCAAGGGCAAGAACGCGTTATTGCATATGCCAGCCGCCTCCTTTCTACAGCTGAGCGAAATTACTCAATTACATAGCGCGAGTGTCTAGCTCTTGTTTGGGCCGTAGCTAAGTTCCGACCGTACCTGTTTGGCCGTCCATTCTCCGTAGTGACCGATCACCACACCCTTTGTTGGCTGTCTTCACTGAAAGACCCCACAGGCCGGCTCGGACGTTGGACGTTGCGCCTCCAAGAGTATTCTTACACTGTTCATTACAAGTCAGGGCGTCTCCATCAAGACGCCGACTGCCTGTCTCGGAACCCTGTAGAGCCGCCTGATCCTGGAGACAACGACCTCGGCCCGTGCCTCTTCCCTATCTCCGATCTGGTTAACATCGCGGACGAGCAGCGACAAGACTCTTCCTTGCGTATTCTCATTGATCGCCTCAACTGTGCCAGCCGAGATCCTTCATTGCAACTGTTCGTCATTTAGGATGGCGTCCTATACCACCGCAACCTTCGTCCTGACGGACCTCCGCTCCTGCTAGTCGTTCCCCAGCGTCTCCGTTCATCTGTCCTAGCGGAACTACACGACCTACCGACCGCAGGCCCCCTCGGCGTCTCCCGCACATACGATCGGGTCCGACGCCGCTTCTTTTGGCCTGGTCTGTACCGCTCTGTTCGGCGTTACGTTGCCTCCTGCGACCTCTGTCAACGCAGGAAGCGACCATCAACGTTGCCTGCTGGCCTTCTACAGCCTATTGACGTACTTCTCGAACCATTCTACCGTGTTGGACTCGACCTTCTCGGACCTTTCCCGACGTCCTGCTCCGGCAACCGTTGGATTGCTGTCGCGACCGACTATGCGACCCGGTATGCTATCACGCGTGCGTTACCAACAAGTTGCGCAACCGATGTCGCCGACTTCCTATTGCAGAACGTAATCCTTCACCACGGCGCTCCACACCAATTGCTGACGGACCGCGGCCGCTACTTTTTGTCCCGAGTAGTTGACGATATCCTCCAGTCCTGTGGCACGCAGCATAAGCTCACTACAGCTTACCATCCCCAGACGAACGGGCTTACCGAGCGCCTCAACAGGACTCTGACCGATATGCTATCCATGTATGTCTCGCCCGACCACCGCGATTGGGACGTTGCCTTGCCTTATGTAACATTTGCTTATAATTCGTCGCGGCATGATACCACCGGCTATTCTCGATTCTACCTTCTGTTTGGTCGGCATCCTGCGCTGCCATTGGATACATTACTACCGAGTTCTACTGCCTCGACCACAGAGTATGCACGTGACGCCATCTCCCGAGCAACTATGGCCCGTGAAATCGCCCGAGACCGGCTCACCGCATCTCAGACCTACCAGAAGTCAGTTTACGACCGCCGGCATCGCCCAGTACACTATCCGCCGGGCTCACTCGTCCTCCTTTGGTCTCCTTCTCGCCATGTCGGTCTCTCTGAGAAACTTCTACGTCAGTACAGTGGCCCTTATCGAGTTCTCCGTCAGGTGACCGACGTGACCTACGAGATTACACCTCTTCATGCTCCGACGTCGTCCACTAGCCCTTTGACTGACGTCGTTCATGTAGTCCGTCTCAAACCGTACCACACGCCTGCTACATCATCCACTTAGCACCGGGACGGTGCTTTTGCCGCCGGGAGTTATGCTACGGTTGTGCTTGTGCTTGGAACGCTCGTGCTTGGTGCGCTCGCGCTTGGAACGCGAAGAGGACGAAGTGCGTTTCTGCTGCTGGGCTTCGCGTGCCCGGTTGTTCGGCTGCGTGGCTGTAAGCTGTTTCCCTGTAAATATATTTTTCCCTTTTGGTGTGCACATCTTCACGTTACAATATGCCATGCTGTTTGCTTCGGTCATAGTCGAGGTAGGTTGCCAGATTGAAGAGCCCGCTCAAACCAGATGCAGTGGCAGAGGATCCAAGGCAGGGCATGGCGGGATTGAAACCTGTGATGTGAGCTGGCAGGAAACAAGAATCCCACTGCAAACGACTATGTGATGCAGTCTGCAAAACGAACGGGTGTGAGCGCATCGTCTCTGGCGCGGTGTCATGCTCAAATGGCGAAGCCCCTGCTGCGCGTTTATGTGTCATGCGGTTTGCATCGGACATATTCGAGGTAGCTTGCCTGAGTGATGAGCCGGCTCGAACCAGATGCAACAGCAGAGGATCCAAGGCAGGGCATGGCGGGAATGAAACGTCTGATGTCAGCTGGCAGAAACCAAGAACCTCACCGCATAACGGACCATGTGGTCCAGCCTGGAAAACGAACGGGTGTGAACGCAACGCCTCTGGCGCGGTGTCATGCTCAAATGGCGAAGTCCCTGCTGGGAGTTTATATGCCATGCGGTTAGTATCGGTCATAGTCGAGGTAGCTTGACAGAGTTATGAGCCGGCTCGAACCAGATGCAGTGGCAGAGGATCCAAGGCAGGGCATGGCGGGATTGAAACCTCTAATGTGAGCTGGCAGGAACCAAGAAAGCCACCGCAAAATGCCCATGTAATGCAGCCTGGAAAACGAACGGGTGTGTGCGCATCGTCGCTGGCGCGGTGTCAAGCCCAAGTGGTGAAGCAACTGGTGCGCTTTTATATGCCATGCTGTTTGCTTCGGTCATAGTCGAGGTACGTTGCCAGATTGATGAGCCGGCTCGAACCAGTTGCAGTGGCAGAGGATCCAAGGCAGGGCATGGCGAGATTGAAACCACTGAGGTGAACTGGCAGGAACCAGGAAACCCACAGCAAACGGCGTATGTGATGCAGCCTGCAAAACGAACGGTTGTGAGCGCATCGTCTCTGGCGCGGTGTCATGCTCAAATGGCGAAGCCGCTGCTGCGCGTTTATATGCCATGCGGTTTGCATCGGTCATAGTCGAGGTAGCTTGCCAGTGTGATGAGCCGGCTGGAACCAGATTCAGTGGCAGAGGATCCAAGACAGGGCATGGTGGAATTGAAACCTTTGATGTTAGCTGGCAGGAAACAAGAATCCCACTGCAAACGACTATGTGACGCAGTCTGCAAAACGAACGGGTGTGAGCGCATCGTCTCTGGCGCGGTGTCATGCTCAAATGGCGAAGCCCCTGCTGCGCGTTTATATGTCATGCTGTTTGCATCGGACATAGTCGAGGTAGCTTGCCAACGTGATGAGCCGGCTCGAACCAGATGCAGCGGCAGAGGATCCAAGGCAGGGCATGGCAGGAATGAAACATCTGATGTGAGTTGGCAGGAACCAAGAATCCCACCGCATAACGGACCATGTGATCCAGCCTGGAAAACGAACTGGTGTGAACGCATCGTCTCTGGCGCGATGTCATGCTCAAATGGCGAAGCCCCTGGTGCGCGTTTTTATGCCATTCTGTCTGCTTCGGTCATAGTCGAGGTAGGTTGCCAGAATGATGAGTCGGCATGATCTAGATGCAGCGGCAGAGGATCCAAGGAAGGTCATGGCGGTATTGAAACCTCTGATGTGAGCTGGCAGGAACCAAGAAACCTACCGCAGCGGCGCATGTGATGCAGCCTTGAAAACGAACGGGTGTAAGCGCATCGTCGTTGGCGCGGTGTCATGCCCAAATGGCGAAGCCCATGGTGCGCGTTTATATGCCATGCTGTTTCCTTCGGTAATACTCGAAGTAGGTTGCCCGATTGATGAGCCTGCTCGAACCAGATGCAGCGGCAGAGGATTCGAGGCAGGGCAAGGCGGGATTGAAACCTGTGATGTGAGCTGGCAGGAACCAAAGAAGCCACCGCAAACGGCCCATGTGGTACAGCCTGGAAAACTAACGGGTGTGAGCGCATCGTCGCTGGTGCGGTGTCATGCCCAAGTGGAGAAGCAACTGGTGTGCTTTTTTATGCCATGCTGTTTGCTTCGGTAATAGTCGAAGTAGGTTGCCAGATTGATGAGCCTTCTCGAACCAGATGCAGCTGCAGAGGATCCGAGGCAGGGCAAGGCGGGATTGAAACCTCTGATGTGAGCTGGAAGGAACCTAGAAACCCACCGCAAACGGCCCATGTGACTGCAGCCTAGAAAACAAACGGGTTTGAGCGCATCGTCGCTGGTGCGGTGTCATGCCCAAGTGGAGAAGCAACTGGTGCGCTTTTATATGCCATGCTGTTTGCTTCGTTCATAGTCGAGGTAGGTTGCCAGATTGTTGAGCCCGCTCGAACCAGATGTAGTGGCAGAGGATCCAAGGCAGGGCATGGCGAGATTGAAACCTCTGATGTTAGCTGGCAGGAAACAAGAAACCCACCGCCAACATCCTATGTGATGCAGCCTGCAAAACGAACGGGTGTGAGCGCATCGTCGCTGGTGCGGTGTCATGCCCAAGTAGAGAAGCAACTGGTGTGCTTTTATATGCCATGCTGTTTGCTTCGTTCATAGTCGAGGTAGGTTGCCAGATTGTTGAACCGGCTCGAACCAGATGCAGTGGCAGAGCATCCAAGGCAAGGCATGGCGAGATTGAAACCTCTGATGTGAACTGGCAGGAACCAAGAAACCCACCGCAACCGGCCAATGTGACTGCGGCCTGCAAAACGAACGGGTGTGAGCGCATCGTCTCTGGCGCGGTGTCATGCTCAAATGGCGAAACCCCTGCTGCGCGTTTATATGCCATGCGGTTTGCATCGGTCATAGTCGAGGTAGGTTGCCAGAATGATGAGGCGGCACGAACCAGATGCAGCGGCAGAGGATCCTAGGCAGGGCATGGCGGGATCGAAATCTCTGATGTGAGCTGGCAGAAACAAAGAAACCCGTTGCAAACGGCACATGTGATGCAGCCTGCAAAACGAACGGGTGTGAGCGCATCGTCTCTGGCGCGGTGTCATGCTCAAGTGGAGAAGCAACTGGTGCGCGTTTATATGCAATGCGGTTTGAATGGGTCATTGTCGACGTAGGTTGCCAGATTGATAAGGCGGCTCGGAACAGATACAGCGGCAGAGGATCCGAGGCAGGGTATGGCCGGAATGAAACGTCTGATGTGAGCTGGTAGGAACCAAGAAAACCACCGAAAACGGCCCATGTGATGCAGCCTGGGAAACGAACGGGTGTGAGCGCATCGTCGCTGGCGGGGTGGCATGATCAAATGGCGAAGCAACTGGTGCGCGTTTATATGCCATTCTGTTTGCTTCGGTCATAGTCGAGGTAGGTTGCCAGAATGATGAGTCAGCATGAACTAGATGCAGCGGCAGAGGATCCAAGGCCGGGCAGCATGGCGGTATTGAAACATCTGATGTGAGCTGGCAGCAACCAAGAAACCCACCGCAACGGCCCATGTGATGCAGCCTGGAAAACGAACGGGTGTGAGCGCATCGTCGTTGGCGCGGTGTCATGCCCAAATTGCGAAGACCCTGGTGCACCTTCTTATGCCATGCTGTTTGCTTCGTTAATAGTCGACGTTGGTTGCCTGATTTTTGAGCCCGCTCGAACCAGATGCAGTGGCAGGGGATCCAAGGCAGCGCAAGGCAGGATTGAAACCTCTGATGTGAGCTGGGAGGAACATAGAAACCCACCGCAAACGGCCCATGTGACTGCAGCCTGGAAAACTAACAGGTGTGAGCGCATCGTCGCTGGTGCCGTGTTATGCCCAAGTGGAGCAGCAACTGGTGCGCTTTTATATGCCATGCTGTTTGCTTCGTGCATAGTCGAGGTAGGTTGCCAGATTGTTGAGCCCGCTCGAACCAGATGCAGTGGCAGAGGATCCAATGCAGGCCATGGCGAGATTCAAAACCTCCGATGTCAGCTGGGAGGAACGTAGAAACCCACCGCAAACGTCACAGGTGACTGCAGCCTGCAAACCTAACGGGTGTGACCGCATCGTCGCTGGTGCGGTGTCATGCCCAAGTGGAGAAGCAACTGGTGCGCTTTTATGTGCCATGCTGTTTGCTTCGTTCAGAGTCGAGGTAGGTTGCAAGATTCTTGAGCCCGCTCGAACCAGATGCAGTGGCAGAGGATCCAATGCAGGACATGGCGGGATTGAAACCTTTGATGTGAGCTGACAGGAACCAAGAAAGCCACCGCAAACGGCCCATGTTACTGCGGCCTGCAAAACGAACGGGTGTGAGCGCATCGTCTCTGGCGCGATGTCATGCTCAAATGGCGAAGCCCCTGCTGCGCGTTTATATGCCATGCGGTTTGCATCGGTCATATTCGAGGTAGGTTGCCAGAATGATGAGGCGGCACGAACCAGATGCTGCGGCAGAGGATCCAAGGCAGAGCATGGCGGGATTGAAATCTCTGATGTGAGCTGGTAGGAACGAAGAAACCCGTTGCAAACGGCACATGTGATGCAGCCTCCAAAACGAACGGGTGTGAGCGCATCGTCTCTGGCGCGATGTCATGCTCAAATGACGAAGCCCCTGCTGCGCGTTTATATGCAATGTGGTTTGAATCGGTCATAGTCGACGTAGTTTGCCAGATTGATGAGGCGGCTCGGAACAGATACAGCGGCATGGGATCCGAGGCAGGGTATGGCCGGAATGAAACTTCTGATGTGAGCTGGTAGGAACCAAGAAAACCACCGAAAACGGCCCATGTGATGCAGCCTGGGAAACGAACCGGTGTGTGCGCATCGTCGCTGGCGCGGTGTCAACCCTAAATTGCAAAAACCTGCTTCGCGTTTATATGCCATTCTGTTTGCTTCGGTCATAGTCGAGGTAGGTTTCCAGATTGATGAGCCTGCTCGAACCAGATGCAGTGGCACAGGATCCTAGGCAGGGCATGGCGGGATTGAAACCTCTGATGTGAGCTGGCAGGAACCAAGAAAGCCACCGCAAACGGCCCTTGTGGTGCAGCCTGGAAAACGAACGGGTGTGAGCGCATAGTCGCTAGTGCGGTGTCATGCCCAAGTGGAGAAGCAACTGGTGCGCTTTTATATGCCATGCTGTTTGCTTCGTTCATAGTCGAGGTAGGTTGCTGTCAGCTGGCAGGAAACAAGAAATCGACCGCCAACATCCTATGTGATGCTGCCTGGAAAACGAAGGTTGGTGAGCGCATCGTCTCTGGCGGGGTGTCATGCTCAAATGGCGAAGCCCGTGCTGCGCGTTTGTATGTCATGCGGTTTGCGTCGGTCATAGTCGAGGTAGCTTGCTAGAGTGATGAGGCGGCTTGAACCAGTTGCAGCGGCAAGAGGATCCGAGGCAGAGCAAGGCAGGATGGAAACCTCTGATGTGAGCTGGGAGGAACCGAGAAACCCACCGCAAACGGCCCATGTGACTGCAGCCTAGAAAACTAACGGGTGTCAGCGCATTGTCGCTGGTGCCGTGTTATGCCCAAGTGGAGCAGCAACTGGTGCGCTTTTATATGCCATGCTGTTTGCTTCGTGCATAGTCGAGGTAGGTTGCCAGATTCTTGAGCCCGTTTGAACCAGATGCAGTGGCAGAGGATCCAAGGCAGGACATGGCGGGATTGAAACCTCTGATGCGAGCTGGCAGGAACCAAGAAAGCCACCGCAAACGGCCCATGTGGTGCGGCCTGGAAAACGAACGGGTGTGAGCGCATCGTCGCTGGTGCGGTGTCATGCCCAAGTGGAGAAGCAACTGGTGCGCGTTTATATGCCATTCTGTTTGCTTCGGTCATAGTCGAGGTAGGTTGCCAGAATGATGAGTCAGCATGAACTAGATGCAGCGGCAGAGGATCCAAGGCCGGGCAGCATGGCGGTATTGACACATCTGATGTGAGCTGGCAGCAACCAAGAAACCCACCGCAACGGCCCATGTGATGCAGTGATGCAGCCTGGAAAACGAACGAGTGTGAGCGCATCGTCGTTGGCGCGGTGTCATGCCCAAATTGCGAAGACACTGGTGCGCCTTTTTATGCCATGCTGTTTGCTTCGTTAATAGGCGACGTTGGTGGCCTGATTGTTGAGCCCGCTCGAACCAGATGCAGTGGCAGGGGATCCAAGGCAGCGCAAGGCAGGATTGAAACCTCTGATGTGAGCTGGGAGGAACATAGAAACCCACCGCAAACGGCCCATGTGACTGCAGCCTGGAAAACTAACGGGTGTGAGCGCATCGTCGCTGGTGCCGTGTTATGCCCAAGTGGAGCAACAACTGGTGCGCTTTTATATGCCATGCTGTTTGCTTCGTGCATAGTCGAGGTAGGTTGCCAGATTGTTGAGCCCGCTCGAACCAGATGCAGTGGCAGAGGATCCAATGCAGGCCATGGCGAGATTGAAACCTCCGATGTGAGCTGGGAGGAACGTAGAAACCCACCGCAAACGGCCCAGGTAACTGCAGCCTGGAAAACTAACGGGTGTAAGCGCATCGTCGCTGGTGCGGTGTCATGCCCAAGTGGAGAAGCAACTGGTGCGCTTTTATATGCCATGCTGTTTGCTTCGTTCATAGTCGAGGTAGGTTGCCAGATTCTTGAGCCCGCTCGAACCAGATGCAGTGGCAGAGGATCCAAGGCAGGACATGGCGAGATTGAAACCTTTGATGTGAGCTGACAGGAACCAAGAAAGCCACCGCAAACGGCCCATGTTACTGCGGCCTGCAAAACGAACGGGTGTGAGCGCTTCGTCTCTGGCGCGATGTCATGCTCAAATGGCGAAGCCCCTGCTGCGCGTTTATATGCCATGCGGTTTGCATCGGTCATATTCGAGGTAGGTTGCCAGAATGATGAGGCGGCACGAACCAGATGCTGCGGCAGAGGATCCAAGGCAGAGCATGGCGGGATTGAAATCTCTGATGTGAGCTGGCAGGAACGAAGAAACCCGTTGCAAACGGCACATGTGATGCAGGCTGCAAAACGAACGGTTGTGAGCGCATCGTCTTTGGCGCGATGTCATGCTCAAATGGCGAAGCCCCTGCTGCGCGTTTATATGCAATGCGGTTTGAATCGGTCATAGTCGACGTAGGTTGCCAGATTGATGAGGCGGCTCGGAACAGATACAGCGGAATAGGATCCGAGGCAGGGTATGGCCGGAATGAAACGTCTGATGTGAGCTGGTAGGAACCAAGACAACCACCGAAAACGGCCCATGTGATGCAGCCTGGGAAACGAACCGGTGTGTGCGCATCGTCGCTGGCGCGGTGTCAACCCTAAATGGCAAAGACCTGGTTCGCGTTTATATGCCATTCTGTTTGCTTCGGTCATAGTCGAGGTAGGTTTCCAGATTGATGAGCCTGCTCGAACCAGATGCAGTGGCAGAGGATGCAAGGCAGGACATGGCGGGATTGAAACCTCTGATGTGAGCTCGCAGGAACCAAGAAAGCCACCGCAAACGGCCCTTGTGGTGCAGCCTGGAAAACGAACGGGTGTGAGCGCATAGTCGCTGGTGCGGTGTCATGGCCAAGTGAAGAAGCAACTGGTGCGCGTTTGTATGTCATGCGGTTTGCGTCGGTCATAGTCGAGGTAGCTTGCCAGAGTGATGAGGCGGCTTGAACCAGTTGCAGCGGCAGAGGATCCGAGGCAGAGCAAGGCAGGATTGAAACCTCTGATGTGAGCTGATAGGAACCAAGAAAGCCACCGCAAACGGCGCATGTGGTGCAGCCTGGAAAACGAACGGGTGTGAGCGCATCGTCGCTGGTGCGGTGTCATGTCCAAGTGGAGCAGTAACTGGTGCGCTTTTATATGCCATGTTGTTTGCTTCGTTCATAGTCGAGGTAGGTTGCCAGATTGTTGGGCCCGCTCGAACCAGATGCAGTGGCAGAGGATCCAATGCAGGCCATTGCGAGATTGAAACCTCTGATGTGAGCAGGGAGGAACCTAGAAACCCACCGCAAACGGCCCATGTGATGCAGCCTCGAAAACGAACGGGTGTGAGCGCATCGTCGCTGGTGCGGTGTCATGCCCTAGTGGAGCAGTAACTGGTGCGCTTTTATATGCCATGCTGTTTGCTTCGTTCATTGTCGAGGTAGGTTGCCAGATTCTTGAGCCCGCTCGTACCAGATGCAGTGGCAGAGGGTCCGAGGCAGAGCAAGGCAGGATTGAAACCTGTGATCTGAGCTGGCAGGAACCAAGAAACCACCCGCAAAATGCCTATGTGATGCTTCCTGGAAAACGAACGGGTGTGTGCCCATCATCGCTGTCGCGGTGTCAAGCCTAAATGGCGAAGCCCCTGGTGCGCGTTTATATGCCATGCTGTTTGCTTCGTTCATAGTCGAGGTAGGTTGCCAGATTCTTGAGCCCGCTCGAACCAGATGCAGTGGCAGAGGATCCAAGGCAGGACATGGCGGGATTGAAACGTCTGATGTAAGCTGGCAGGAATCAAGAAAGCCACCGCAAACGGCGCATGTGGTGCAGCCTGGAAAACGAACGGGTGTGAGCACATCGTCGCTGGCGCGGTGTCATGCCCAAATTGCGAAGACCCTGGTGCGCCTTTTTATGCCATGCTGTTTGCTTTGGTCATACTCGAGGTAGGTTGCCAGATTGATGAGCCCGCTCGTACCAGATGCAGTGGCAGAGGGTCCGAGGCAGAGCAAGGCAGGATTGAAACCTGTGATCTGAGCTGGCAGGAACCAAGAAACCACCCGCAAAATGCCTATGTGATGCTTCCTGGAAAACGAACGGGTGTGTGCGCATCGTCGCTGGCGCGGTGTCAAGCCTAAATGGCGAAGCCCCTGGTGCGCGTTTATATGCCAATCTGTTTGCTTCGGTCATAGTCGAGGTAGGTTGCCAGAATGATGAGTCGGCATGAACTAGATGCAGCGGCAGAGGAGCCAAGGCAGGGCATGGCGGTATTGAAACCTCTGATGTGAGCTGGCAGCAAACAAGAAACCCACCGCAATGGCCCATGTGATGTAGCCTGGAAAACGAACGGGTGTGAGCGCATCGTCGCTGGTGCGGTGTCATGCCCTAGTGGAGCAGTAACTGGTGCGCTTTTATATGCCATGCTGTTTGCTTCGTTCATTGTCGAGGTAGGTTGCCACATTCTTGAGCCCGCTCGAACCAGTTGCAGTGGCCGAGGATACAAGGCAGGACATGGCGGGATTGAAACCTCTGCTGTGAGCTGGCAGGAACCAAGAAAGCCACCGCAAACGGCCAATGTGGTGTAGCCTGGAAAACGAACGGGTGTGAGCGCATCGTCGTTGGTGCGGTGTCATGCCCAAGTGGAGAAGCAACTGGTGCGCTTTTATATGCCATGCTGTTTGCTTCGTTCATAGTCGAGGTAGGTTGCCAGATTGTTGAGCCGGCTCCAACCAGTTGCAGCGGCAGAGGTTCCAAGGCAGGGCATGGCCGGAATGAAACGTCTGATGTGAGCTGGCAGGAACCAAAAAACCCACCGCAAACGGCCCATGTTATGCAGCCTGAAAAACGAACGGGTGTGAACGCATCGTCTCTGGCGCGATGTCATGCTCAAATGGCGAAGCCCCTGCTGCGCGTTTATATGCAATGCGGTTTGAATCGGTCATAGTCGACGTAGGTTGCCAGATTGATGAGGCGGCTCGGAACAGATACAGCGGCATAGGATCCGAGGCAGTGTATGGCCGGAATGAAACCTCTGATGTGAGCTGGCCGGAACCAAGAAACCCACCGCAAACGGCTCATGTGATGCAGGCTGGAAAACGAACGGGTGTGAGCGCATCGTCGCTGGTGCAGTGTCATGCCCAAGTGGAGAAGCAACTGGTGCGCTTTTATATGCCATGCTGTTTGCTTCGGTCATACTCGAGGTTGGTTGCCAGATTGTTGAGCTCGCTCGAACCAGATGCTGCGGCAGAGGATCCAAGGCAGGGCATGGCGGGATTGAAACCTCTGATGTGAGCTGATAGGAACCAAGAAAGCCACCGCAAACGGCGCATGTGGTGCAGCCTGGAAAACGAACGGGTGTGAGCGCATCGTCGCTGGTGCGGTGTCATGCCCAAGTGGAGCAGTAACTGGTGCGCTTTTATATGTCATGCTGTTTGCTTCGTTCATAGTCGAGGTAGGTTGACAGATTGTTGGGCCCGCTCGAACCAGATGCTGCGGCAGAGGATCCAAGGCTGGGCATGGCGGGATTGAAACCTCTGATGTGAGCTGGTAGGAACCAAGAAAGCCACCGCAAACGGCGCATGTGGTGCAGCCTGGAAAACGAACGGGTGTGAGCGCATCGTCGCTGGTGCGGTGTCATGCCCTAGTGGAGCAGTAACTGGTGCGCTTTTATATGCCATGCTGTTTGCTTCGTTCATAGTCGAGGTAGGTTGCCAGATTCTTGAGCCCGCTCGAACCAGATGCAGTGGCAGAGGATCCAAGGCAGGACATGGCGGGATTGAAACGTCTGATGTAAGCTTGCAGGAATCAAGAAACCCAGCGCTAACGGGCCATGTGATGCAGCCTGGAAAACGAACGGGTGTGAGCACATCGTCGCTGGCGCGGTGTCATGCCCAAATTGCGAAGACCCTGGTGCGCCTTTTTATGCCATGCTGTTTGCTTTGGTCATACTCGAGGTAGGTTGCCAGATTGATGAGCCCGCTCGTACCAGATGCAGTGGCAGAGGGTCCGAGGCAGAGCAAGGCAGGATTGAAACCTGTGATCTGAGCTGGCAGGAACCAAGAAACCACCCGCAAAATGCCTATGTGATGCTTCCTGGAAAACGAACGGGTGTGTGCCCATCGTCGCTGTCGCGGTGTCAAGCCTAAATGGCGAAGCCCCTGGTGCGCGTTTATATGCCATGCTGTTTGCTTCGTTCATAGTCGAGGTAGGTTGCCAGATTCTTGAGCCCGCTCGAACCAGATGCAGTGGCAGAGGATCCAAGGCAGGACATGGCGGGATTGAAACGTCTGATGTAAGCTGGCAGGAATCAAGAAAGCCACCGCAAACGGCGCATGTGGTGCAGCCTGGAAAACGAACGGGTGTGAGCACATCGTCGCTGGCGCGGTGTCATGCCCAAATTGCGAAGACCCTGGTGCGCCTTTTTATGCCATGCTGTTTGCTTTGGTCATACTCGAGGTAGGTTGCCAGATTGATGAGCCCGCTCGTACCAGATGCAGTGGCAGAGGGTCCGAGGCAGAGAAAGGCAGGATTGAAACCTGTGATCTGAGCTGGCAGGAACCAAGAAACCACCCGCAAAATGCCTATGTGATGCTTCCTGGAAAACGAACGGGTGTGTGCGCATCGTCGCTGGCGCGGTGTCAAGCCTAAATGGCGAAGCTCCTGGTGCGCGTTTATATGCCAATCTGTTTGCTTCGGTCATAGTCGAGGTAGGTTGCCAGAATGATGAGTCGGCATGAACTAGATGCAGCGGCAGAGGAGCCAAGGCAGGGCATGGCGGTATTGAAACCTCTGATGTGAGCTGGCAGCAAACAAGAAACCCACCGCAATGGCCCATGTGATGTAGCCTGGAAAACGAACGGGTGTGAGCGCATTGTCGTTGGCGCTGTGTCATGCCCAAATTGCGAAGACCCTGGTGCGCCTTTTTATGCCATGCTGTTTGCTTCGGTCATACTCGAGGTAGGTTGCCAGATTGATGAACCCGCTCGTACTAGATGCAGTGGCAGAGGATCCGAGGCAGAGCAAGGCAGGATTGAAACCTCTTATGTGAGCTGGGAGGAACTTAGAAACCCACCGCAAACGGCCCATGTGACTCCAGCCTGGAAAACTAACGTGTGTGAGCGCATCGTCGCTGGTGCAGTGTTATGCCCAAGTGGAGCAGCAACTGGTCCGTTTTTATATGCCATGCTGTTTGCTTCGTTCATAGTCGAGGTAGGTTGCCAGATTGTTGAGCTCGCTCGAACCAGATGCTGCGGCAGAGGATCCAAGGCAGGGCATGGCGGGATTGAAACCTCTGATGTGAGCTGGCAGGAACCAAGAAAGCCACCGCAAACGGCCAATGTGGTGCAGCCTGGAAAACGAACGGGTGTGAGCGCATCGTCGCTGGTGCGGTGTCATGCCCAAGTGGAGAAGCAACTGGTGCGCTTTTATATGCCATGCTGTTTGCTTCGTTCATAATCGAGATAGGTTGTAAGATTGTTGAGCCCGCTCTAACCAGATGCAGTGGCAGAGCATCCAAGGCAAGGCATGGCGAGATTGAAACCTCTGATGTGAACTGGCAGGAACCAACAAACCCACCGCAACCGGCCCATGTGACTGCGGCCTGCAAAACGAACGGGTGTGAGCGCATCGTCTCTGGCGCGGTGTCATGCCCAAGTGGAGAAGCAACTGGTGCGCTTTTATAAGCCATGCTGTTTGCTTCGTTCATAGTCGAGGTAGGTTGCCAGATTGTTGAGCCGGCTCCAACCAGTTGCAGCGGCAGAGGTTCCAAGGCAGGGCATGGCCGGAATGAAACGTCTGATGTGAGCTGGCAGGAACCAAAAAACCCACCGCAAACGGCCCATGTTATGCAGCCTGAAAAACGAACGGGTGTGAACGCATCGTCTCTGGCGCGATGTCATGCTGAAATGGCGAAGCCCCTGCTGCGCGTTTTTATGCCATGCTGTTTGCTTCGGTCATACTCGAGGTAGGTTGCCAGATTGATAGGCCGGCTCGAACCAGATGCAGCGGCAGAGTTTCCGAGGCAGGGCAAGACGGGATTGAAACCTCTGATGTGAGCTGGGAGGAACGAAGAAACCCGTTGCAAACGGCACATGTGATGCAGCCTGCAAAACGAACGGTTGTGAGTGCATCGTCTCTGGCGCGGTGTCGTGCTCAAATGGCGAATACCCTGCTGCGCGTTTAATGCCATGCGGTTTGCATCGGTCATAGTCGAGGTAGCTTTCCAGAGGGATGAGCCGGCTCGAACCAGATGCAGTGGCAGAGGATCCAAGACAGGGCATGGCGGGATTGAAACCTCTGATGTGAGCTGGCAGGAACCAAGAAAGCCACAGCAAACGGCCCATGCGGTGCAGCCTGGGAAATGAACGGGTGTGAGCGCATCGTCGCTGGCGCGGTGTCATGCCCAAATGGAGAAGCAACTGGTGCGCGTTTATATGCCATGCTGTTTCCTTCGGTAATAATCGAGGTAGGCTGCCAGATTGATGAGCCCGCTCGAATCAGATGCAGCGGCAGAGGATCGAAGGCAGGGCATGGCGGGAATGAAACGTCTGAAGTGAGCTGGCAGGAACCAAGAAAACCACCGAAAACGGCCCATGTGATGCAGCCTGGAAAACGAACGGTTGTGAGCGCATCGTCGCTGGCGCGGTGTCATGCCCAAGTGGAGAGGAATCTTGTGCGCGTTTCTATGACAGGCTGTTTGCTTCGGTCATAGTCGAGTTAGGATGCCAGATTTATGAGCCGGCTCGAACCAGATGCAGCGGCAGAGCATCCAAGGCGGGGCATTGCGGGATTGAAACCTGTGATGTGAGCTGGCAGGAACCAATAAACCCTCCGCAAACGGCCCGTGTGACTGCAGCCTGGAAAACGAACGGGTGTGAGCGCATCGTCTCAGGCGCGGTGTCATGCTCATATGGCGAAGCCCCGGCGGCGCGTTTATATGCCATGCGGTTTGCATCGGTCATAGTCGAGGTAGCTTTCCAGAGGGATGAGCCGGCTCGAACCAGATGCAGTGGCAGAGGATCCAAGACAGGGCATGGCGGGATTGAAACCTCTGATGTGAGCTCGCAGGAACCAAGAAAGCTTCCGCAAACGGCCCATGTGGTGCAGCCTGGAAAAGGAACGGGTGTGAGCGCATCATCGCTGGTGCGGTGTCATGCCCAAGTGGAGAAGCAACTTGTGCGCTTTTATATGCCACGCTGTTTGCTTCGTTCATAGTCGAGGTAGGTTGCCAGATTGTTGAGCCCCCTCGAACCAGATCAGTGGCAGAGGATCCAAGGCAGGGCATGGTGAGATTGAAACCTCTCATGTGAGCTGGGAGGAACCTAGAAACCCACCGCAAACGGCCTATGTGACTGCAGCCTAGAAAACTAACGGGTGTGAGCGCATCATCGCTGGTGCGTTGTCAAGCCCAAGTAGAGAAGCAACTGGTGTGCTTTTATATGCCATGCTGTTTGCTTCGTTCATAGTTGAGGTAGGTTGCCAGATTGTTGAGCCCGCTCGAACCAGATGCAGTGGCAGAGCATCCAAGGCAAGGTATGGCGAGATTGAAACCTCTGATATGAACTGTCAGGAACCAAGAAACCCACCGCAACCGGCCCATGTGACTGCGGCCTGCAAAACGAACGGGTGTGAGCGCATCGTCTCTGGCGCGGTGTCATGCTCAAATGGCGAAGCCACTGCTGCGCGTTTATATGCCATGCGGTTTGCATCGGTCATAGTCGAGGTAGCTTGCCAGATTGATGAGGCGGCTCGAACCAGATGCAGCGGCAGAGGATCCAGGGCAGGGTATGGCCGGAATGAAACGTCTGATGTGAGCTGGTAGGAACCAAGAAAACCGCCGAAAACGGCCCATGTGATGCAGCCTGGGAAACGAACCGGTGTGTGCGCATCGTCGCTGGCGTGGTGTCAACCCTAAATGGCAAAGACCTGGTTCGCGTTTATATGCCATTCTGTTTGCTTCGGTCATAGTCGAGGTAGGTTTCCAGATTGATGAGCCTGCTCGAACCAGATGCAGCGGCAGAGGATCCAAGGCAGGACATGGCGGGATTGAAACCTCTGATGTGAGCTGGGAGGAACCTAGAAACCCACCGCAAACGGCCCATGTGACTGCAGCCTGGAAAACTAACGGGTGTGAGCGCATCGTCGCTGGTGCGGTGTCATGCCCAAGTGGAGAATCAACTGGTGCGCTTTTATATGCCTTGCTGTTTGCTTCGTTCATAGTCGAGGAAGGTTACCAGATTGTTGAGCCCGCTCGAGCCAGATGTAGTGGCAGAGGATCCAAGGCAGGGCATGGCGGGATTGAAAACTCTGATGTGAGCTGGCAGGAACCAAGAAAGCCACCGCAAACGGCCCTTGTGGTGCAGCCTGGAAAACGAACGGGTGTGAGCGCATAGTCGCTGGTGCGGTGTCATGGCCAAGTGAAGAAGCAACTGGTGCGCTTTTATATGCCATGCTGTTTGCTTCGTTCATGGTCGAGGTAGGTTGCTGTCAGCTGGCAGGAAACAAGAAATCCACCGCCAACATCCTATGTGATGCAGCCTGCAAAACGAAGGTTGGTGAGCGCATAGTCTCTGGCGGGGTGTCATGCTCAAATGGCGAAGCCCGTGCTGCGCGTTTGTATGTCATGCGGTTTGCGTCGGTCATAGTCGAGGTAGCTTGCCAGTGATGAGGCGGCTTGAACCAGTTGCAGCGGCAGAGGATCCGAGGCAGAGCAAGGCAGGATTAAAACCTCTGATGTGAGCTGATAGGAACCAAGAAAGCCACCGCAAACGGCGCATGTGGTGCAGCCTGGAAAACGAACGGGTGTGAGCGCATCGTCGCTGGTGCGGTGTCATGTCCAAGTGGAGCAGTAACTGGTGCGCTTTTATATGCCATGTTGTTTGCTTCGTTCATAGTCGAGGTAGGTTGCCAGATTGTTGGGCCCGCTCGAACCAGATGCAGTGGCAGAGGATCCAATACAGGCCATGGCGAGATTGAAACCTCTGATGTGAGCAGGGAGGAACCTAGAAACCCACCGCAAACGGCCCATGTGATGCAGCCTGGAAAACGAACGGGTGTGAACGCGTCGTCTCTGCCGCGATGTCATGCTCAAATGGCGAAGAAACTGGTGCGCGTTTATATGCCATGGTGGTTGCTTCGGTCATACTCGAGGTTGGTTGCCAGATTGATGATCCCGCTCGTACCAGATGCAGCTGCAGAGGATCCGAGGCAGGGCAAGGTGGGATTGAAACGTCTGATGTTAGCTGGCAGCAACCAAGAAACCCACCGCAACGGCCCATGTGATGCAACCTGGAAAACGAACGGGTGTGAGCGCATCGTCGTTGGCGCGGTGTCATGCCCAAATTGCGAAGACCCTGGTGCGCCTTTTTATGCCATGCTGTTTGCTTCGGTCATACTCGAGGTAGGTTGCCAGGTTGATGATCCCGCTCGTACCAGATGCAGTGGCAGAGGATCCGAGGCAGAGCAAGGCAGGATTGAAACCTCTGATGTGAGCTGGGAGGAACCTAGAATCCCACCGCAAACGGCCCATGTGACTGCAGCCTGGAAAACTAACGGGTGTGAGCGCATCGTCGCTGGTGCAGTGTTATGCCCAAGTGGAGCAGCAACTGGTGCGCTTTTATTTGCCATGCTGTTTGCTTCGTTCATAGTCGAGGTAGGTTGCCAGATTGTTGAGCTCGCTCGAACCAGATGCTGCGGCAGAGGATCCAAGGCAGGGCATGGCGGGATTGAAACCTCTGATGTGAGCTGGTAGGAACCAAGAAAGCCACCGCAAACGGCGCATGTGGTGCAGCCTGGAAAACGAACGGGTGTGAGCGCATCGTCGCTGGTGCGGTGTCATGCCCTAGTGGAGCAGTAACTGGTGCGCTTTTATATGCCATGCTGTTTGCTTCGTTCATTGTCGAGGTAGGTTGCCAGATTCTTGAGCCCGCTCGAACCAGATGCAGTGGCCGAGGATCCAAGGCAGGACATGGCGGGATTGAAACCTCTGCTGTGAGCTGGCAGGAACCAAGAAAGCCACCGCAAACGGCCAATGTGGTGTAGCCTGGAAAACGAACGGGTGTGAGCGCATCGTCGTTGGTGCGGTGTCATGCCCAAGTGGAGAAGCAACTGGTGCGCTTTTATATGCCATGCTGTTTGCTTCGTTCATAGTCGAGATAGGTTGTAAGATTTTTGAGCCCGCTCTAACCTGATCAGTGGCAGAGGATCCAAGGCAGGGCATGGTGAGATTGAAACCTCTGATGTGAGCTGGGAGGAACCTAGGAACCCACCGCAAACGGCCCATGTGAATGCAGCCTAGAAAACTAACGGGTGTGAGCGCATCGTCGCTGTTGCGTGGTCATGCCCAAGTGGAGAAGCAACTGGTGCGCTTTTATATGCCATGCTGTTTGCTTCGTTCATAGTCGAGGTAGGTTGCCAGATTGTAGAGCCCGCTCGAACCAGATGCAGTGGCAGAGCATCCAAGGCAAGGCATGGCGAGATTGAAACATCTGATGTGAACTGGCAGGAACCAAGAAACCCACCGCAACGGGCCCATGTGACTGCGGCCTGCAAAACGAACGGGTGTGAGCGCATCGTCTCTGGCGCGGTGTCATGCCCAAGTGGAGAAGCAACTGGTGCGCTTTTATATGCCATGCTGTTTGCTTCGTTCATAGTCGAGGTAGGTTGCCAGATTGTTGAGCCGGCTCCAACCAGTTGCAGCGGCAGAGGTTCCAAGGCAGGGCATGGCCGGAATGAAACGTCTGATGTGAGCTGGCAGGAACCAAAAAACCCACCGCAAACGGCCCATGTGATGCAGCCTGAAAAACGAACGGGTGTGAACGCATCGTCTCTGGCGCGATGTCATGCTCAAATGGCGAAGCCCCTGCTGCGCGTTTATATGCAATGCGGTTTGAATCGGTCATAGTCGACGTAGGTTGCCAGATTGATGAGGCGGCTCGGAACAGATACAGCGGCATAGGATCCGAGGCAGGGTATGGCCGGAATGAAACCTCTGATGTGAGCTGGCCGGAACCAAGAAACCCACCGCAAACGGCCCATGTGATGCAGGCTGGAAAACGAACGGGTGTGAGCGCATCGTCGCTGGTGCAGTGTCATGCCCAAGTGGAGAAGCAACTGGTGCGCTTTTATATGCCATGCTGTTTGCTTCGGTCATACTCGAGGTAGGTTGCCAGATTGTTGAGCCTCGCTCGAACCAGATGCAGCGGCAGAGGATCCAAGGCAGGGCATGGCGGGATTGAAACCTCTGATGTGAGCTGTAGGAACCAAGAAAGCCACCGCAAACGGCCCATGTGATGCAGCCTGGAAAACGAACGGGTGTGAGCGCATCGTCGCTGGTGCGGTGTCATGCCCAAGTGGAGAAGCAACTGGTGCGCTTTTATATGCCATGCTGTTTGCTTCGTTCATAGTCGAGGTAGGTTGCCAGATTGTTGAGCCCGCTCGAACCAGATGCAGCGGCAGAGGATCCAAGGCAGGGCATGGCGGGATTGAAACCTCTGATGTGAGCTGGCAGGAACCAAGAAAGCCACCGCAAACGGCCCATGTGATGCAGCCTGGAAAACGAACGGGTGTGAGCGCATCGTCGCTGGTGCGGTGTCATGCCCAAATGGCGAAGCCCCTGGTGCGCTTTTATATGCCATGCTGTTTGCTTCGGTCATAGTCGAGGTAGGTTGCCAGATTGATGAGCCCGCTCGAACCAGATGCAGCTGGCAGAGGATCCAAGGCAGGCATGGCGGGATTGAAACCTCTGATGTGAGCTGGCAGGAACCAAGAAACCCACCGCAAACGGCCCATGTGACTGCAGCCTGGAAAACGAACGGGTGTGAGCGCATCGTCGCTGGCGCGGTGTCATGCCCAAGTGGAGAAGCAACTGGTGCGCTTTTATATGCCATGCTGTTTGCTTCGGTCATAGTCGAGGTAGGTTGCCAGATTGATGAGCCCGCTCGAACCAGATGCAGTGGCAGAGGATCCAAGGCAGGGCATGGCGGGATTGAAACCTCTGATGTGAGCTGGCAGGAACCAAGAAACCCACCGCAAACGGCCTATGTGATGCAGCCTGGAAAACGAACGGGTGTGAGCGCATCGTCGCTGGCGCGGTGTCATGCCAAATGGCGAAGCCCCTGGTGCGCGTTTATATGCCATGCTGTTTGCTTCGGTCATAGTCGAGGTAGGTTGCCAGATTGATGAGCCGGCTCGAACCAGATGCAGCGGCAGAGGATCCAAGGCAGGGCATGGCGGGATTGAAACGTCTGATGTGAGCTGGCAGGAACCAAGAAACCCACCGCAAACGGCCCATGTGATGCAGCCTGGAAAACGAACGGGTGTGAGCGCATCGTCGCTGGCGCGGTGTCATGCCCAAATGGCGAAGCCCCTGGTGCGCGTTTATATGCCATGCTGTTTGCTTCGGTCATAGTCGAGGTAGGTTGCCAGATTGATGAGCCGGCTCGAACCAGATGCAGCGGCAGAGGATCCAAGGCAGGGCATGGCGGGATTGAAACCTCTGATGTGAGCTGGCAGGAACCAAGAAACCCACCGCAAACGGCCCATGTGACTGCAGCCTGGAAAACGAACGGGTGTGAGCGCATCGTCGCTGGCGCGGTGTCATGCCCAAATGGCGAAGCCCCTGGTGCGCGTTTATATGCCATGCTGTTTGCTTCGGTCATAGTCGAGGTAGGTTGCCAGATTGATGAGCCGGCTCGAACCAGATGCAGCGGCAGAGGATCCAAGGCAGGGCATGGCGGGATTGAAACCTCTGATGTGAGCTGGCAGGAACCAAGAAACCCACCGCAAACGGCCCATGTGATGCAGCCTGGAAAACGAACGGGTGTGAGCGCATCGTCGCTGGCGCGGTGTCATGCCCAAATGGCGAAGACCCTGGTGCGCTTTTATATGCCATGCTGTTTGCTTCGGTCATAGTCGAGGTAGGTTGCCAGATTGATGAGCCGGCTCGAACCAGATGCAGCGGCAGAGGATCCAAGGCAGGACATGGCGGGATTGAAACCTCTGATGTGAGCTGGCAGGAACCAAGAAAGCCACCGCAAACGGCCCATGTGGTGCAGCCTGGAAAACGAACGGGTGTGAGCGCATCGTCGCTGGTGCGGTGTCATGCCCAAGTGGAGAAGCAACTGGTGCGCTTTTATATGCCATGCTGTTTGCTTCGTTCATAGTCGAGGTAGGTTGCCAGATTGTTGAGCCCGCTCGAACCAGATGCAGTGGCAGAGGATCCAAGGCAGGCATGGCGAGATTGAAACCTCTGATGTGAGCTGGCAGGAACCAAGAAACCCACCGCAAACGGCCCATGTGACTGCAGCCTGCAAAACGAACGGGTGTGAGCGCATCGTCTCTGGCGCGGTGTCATGCCCAAATGGCGAAGCACCTGGTGCGCTTTTATATGCCATGCTGTTTGCTTCGGTCATAGTCGAGGTAGGTTGCCAGATTGATGAGCCGGCTCGAACCAGATGCAGCGGCAGAGGATCCAAGGCAGGGCATGGCGGATTGAAACCTCTGATGTGAGCTGGCAGGAACCAAGAAACCCACCGCAAACGGCCCATGTGACTGCAGCCTGGAAAACGAACGGGTGTGAGCGCATCGTCTCTGGCGCGATGTCATGCCCAAATGGCGAAGCCCCTGCTGCGCGTTTATATGCCATGCTGTTTGCTTCGGTCATAGTCGAGGTAGGTTGCCAGATTGATGAGCCGGCTCGAACCAGATGCAGCGGCAGAGGATCCAAGGCAGGGCATGGCGGGATTGAAACCTCTGATGTGAGCTGGCAGGAACCAAGAAACCCACCGCAAACGGCCCATGTGATGCAGCCTGGAAAACGAACGGGTGTGAGCGCATCGTCTCTGGCGCGGTGTCATGCCCAAATGGCGAAGCCCCTGCTGCGCGTTTATATGCCATGCTGTTTGCTTCGGTCATAGTCGAGGTAGGTTGCCAGATTGATGAGCCGGCTCGAACCAGATGCAGCGGCAGAGGATCCAAGGCAGGGCATGGCGGGATTGAAACCTCTGATGTGAGCTGGCAGGAACCAAGAAAGCCACCGCAAACGGCCCATGTGATGCAGCCTGGAAAACGAACGGGTGTGAGCGCATCGTCGCTGGCGCGGTGTCATGCCCAAATGGAGAAGCCCCTGGTGCGCGTTTATATGCCATGCTGTTTGCTTCGGTCATAGTCGAGGTAGGTTGCCAGATTGATGAGCCGGCTCGAACCAGATGCAGCGGCAGAGGATCCAAGGCAGGGCATGGCGGGATTGAAACCTCTGATGTGAGCTGGCAGGAACCAAGAAACCCACCGCAAACGGCCCATGTGATGCAGCCTGGAAAACGAACGGGTGTGAGCGCATCGTCGCTGGCGCGGTGTCATGCCCAAATGGCGAAGCCCCTTGTGCGCGTTTATATGCCATGCTGTTTGCTTCGGTCATAGTCGAGGTAGGTTGCCAGATTGATGAGCCGGCTCGAACCAGATGCAGCGGCAGAGGATCCAAGGCAGGGCATGGCGGGATTGAAACCTCTGATGTGAGCTGGCAGGAACCAAGAAACCCACCGCAAACGGCCCATGTGATGCAGCCTGGAAAACGAACGGGTGTGAGCGCATCGTCTCTGGCGCGGTGTCATGCTCAAATGGCGAAGCCCCTGCTGCGCGTTTATATGCCATGCTGTTTGCTTCGGTCATAGTCGAGGTAGGTTGCCAGATTGATGAGCCGGCTCGAACCAGATGCAGGGCAGAGGATCCAAGGCAGGGCATGGCGGGATTGAAACCTCTGATGTGAGCTGGCAGGAACCAAGAAACCCACCGCAAACGGCCCATGTGATGCAGCCTGGAAAACGAACGGGTGTGAGCGCATCGTCTCTGGCGCGGTGTCATGCTCAAATGGCGAAGCCCCTGGTGCGCGTTTATATGCCATGCTGTTTGCTTCGGTCATAGTCGAGGTAGGTTGCCAGATTGATGAGCCGGCTCGAACCAGATGCAGCGGCAGAGGATCCAAGGCAGGGCATGGCGGGATTGAAACCTCTGATGTGAGCTGGCAGGAACCAAGAAACCCACCGCAAACGGCCCATGTGATGCAGCCTGGAAAACGAACGGGTGTGAGCGCATCGTCGCTGGCGCGGTGTCATGCCCAAATGGCGAAGCCCCTGGTGCGCGTTTATATGCCATGCTGTTTGCTTCGGTCATAGTCGAGGTAGGTTGCCAGATTGATGAGCCGGCTCGAACCAGATGCAGCGGCAGAGGATCCAAGGCAGGGCATGGCGGGATTGAAACCTCTGATGTGAGCTGGCAGGAACCAAGAAACCCACCGCAAACGGCCCATGTGATGCAGCCTGGAAAACGAACGGGTGTGAGCGCATCGTCTCTGGCGCGGTGTCATGCTCAAATGGCGAAGCCCCTGCTGCGCGTTTATATGCCATGCTGTTTGCTTCGGTCATAGTCGAGGTAGGTTGCCAGATTGATGAGCCGGCTCGAACCAGATGCAGCGGCAGAGGATCCAAGGCAGGGCATGGCGGGATTGAAACCTCTGATGTGAGCTGGCAGGAACCAAGAAACCCACCGCAAACGGCCCATGTGATGCAGCCTGGAAAACGAACGGGTGTGAGCGCATCGTCTCTGGCGCGGTGTCATGCTCAAATGGCGAAGCCCCTGTGCGCGTTTATATGCCATGCTGTTTGCTTCGGTCATAGTCGAGGTAGGTTGCCAGATTGATGAGCCGGCTCGAACCAGATGCAGAGGCAGAGGATCCAAGGCAGGGCATGGCGGGATTGAAACCTCTGATGTGAGCTGGCAGGAACCAAGAAACCCACCGCAAACGGCCCATGTGATGCAGCCTGGAAAACGAACGGGTGTGAGCGCATCGTCGCTGGCGCGGTGTCATGCCCAAATGGCGAAGCCACTGCTGCGCGTTTATATGCCATGCGGTTTGCTTCGGTCATAGTCGAGGTAGGTTGCCAGATTGATGAGCCGGCTCGAACCAGATGCAGTGGCAGAGGATCCAAGGCAGGGCATGGCGGGATTGAAACCTCTGATGTGAGCTGGCAGGAACCATAGAAACCCACCGCAAACGGCCCATGTGACTGCAGCCTGGAAAACGAACGGGTGTGAGCGCATCGTCGCTGGCGCGGTGTCATGCCCAAATGGAGAAGCAACTGGTGCGCGTTTATATGCCATGCTGTTTGCTTCGGTCATAGTCGAGGTAGGTTGCCAGATTGGTGAGCCGGCTCGAACCAGATGCAGCGGCAGAGGATCCAAGGCAGGCATGGCGAGATTGAAACCTCTGATGTGAGCTGGCAGGAACCAAGAAACCCACCGCAAACGGCCCATGTGACTGCAGCCTGGAAAATGAACGGGTGTGAGCGCATCGTCGCTGGCGCGGTGTCATGCCCAAATGGCGAAGCCCCTGGTGCGCCTTTATATGCCATGCTGTTTGCTTCGGTCATAGTCGAGGTAGGTTGCCAGATTGATGAGCCGGCTCGAACCAGATGCAACGGCAGAGGATCCAAGGCAGGGCATGGCGGGATTGAAAAGTCTGATGTGAGCTGGCAGGAACCAAGAAACCCACCGCAAACGGCCCATGTGATGCAGCCTGGAAAACCAACGGGTGTGAGTGCATCGTCGTTGGCGCGGTGTCATGCCTCAAATGGCGAAGCCCCCTGTGCGCGCTTTTGTGCCATGCTGTTTGCTTCGGTCATACGTCGAGGTAGGTTTCCAGATTGATGAGCCGGCTGGAACCAGATGCAGTGGCAGAGGATCCAAGGCAGGGCATAGCGGGATTGAAACCTCTGATGTGAGCTGGCAGGAACCAAGAAACCCACCGCAACGGCCCTATGGATGCAGCCTGGAACACCAACGTGTGTGAGTGCATCGTCGTTGGCGCGGTGTCATGCCCAAATGGCGAAGCCCCTTGTGCGCGTCTTATATGCCATGCTGTTTGCTTCGGTCATACTCGAGCTAGGTTGCCAGACTGATGAGCCCGCTCGAACCAGATGCAGTGGCAGATGATCCAAGGCAGGGCATTGCGGCATTGGAACATGTGATGTGAGCTGGCAGGAACCAAGAAACCCACCGCAAACGGCCCATGTGATGCAGCCTGGAAAACGAACGGGTGTGAGCGCATCGTCTCTGGCGCGGTGACATGCTCAAATGGCGAAGACCCTGCTGCGCGTTTATATGCCATGCGGTTTCCATCTGTCATAGTCGAGGTAGGTTGCCAGATTGATGAGCCGGCTCGAACCAGATGCCGCGGGTGAAGATCCAAGGCAGGGCATTGCGGGATTTAAACCTCTGATGTGAGCTGGCAGGAACCAAGAAACCCACCGCAAATGGCTCATGTGATGCAGCCTGGAAAACGAGCGGGTGTGAGCGCATCGTCGCTAGCGCAGTGTCATGCCCAAAAGGCGGGAAGCCCTGGTGCGCGTTTATATGCCATGCTGTTTGCTTCGGTCATAGTCGAGGTAGGTTGCCAGATTGATGAGCCGGCTCGAACCAGATGCATCGGCAGAGGATCCAAGGCAGGGCATGGCGGGATTGAAACCTCTGACGTGAGCTGGCAGGAACCAAGAAACCCACAGCAAAATGCCCGTGTCTTGCAGCCTGGAAAACGAACAGTTGTGAGCGCATTGTCGTTGGCGCGGTGTCAGGCCCAAAAGGCGAAGCCCCTGGTGCGCGTTTTGATCCTATGCAGTTTGCTTCGGTCATACTCGAGGTAGGTTGCCAGATTGATGAACCCGCTCGAACCAGATGCAGTGGCAGAGGATCCAAGGCAGGGCATGGCGGGATTTAAACCTCTATATGAGCTGGCCGGAACCAAGAAAGCCACCGCAAATGGCCGATGTGGTGCAGCCTGGAAAATGATTTGGTGTGAGCGCATCGTCGCTGGCGCGGTGTCATGCCCAAATGGAGAAGCAACGGGTGCGCGTTTATATGCCATGCTGTTTGCTTCGGTCATAGTCAAGGTAGGTTGCCAGATTGATTAGCCCGCTCGAACCAGATGCAGCGGCAGAGGATCCTAGGCAGGGAATGGCGGGATTGAAACCTCTGATGTGAGCTGGCAGGAACCAAGAAAGCCACCGCAAACGGCCCATGTGATGCAGCCTGGAAAATGAACGGTTGTGAGTGCATCGTCTCTGGCCCGGTGTCATGCTCAAATGGCGAAGCCCCTGCTGCGCGTTTATATGCCATGCGGTTTGCATCGGTCATAGTCGAGGTAACTTGCCAGAGTGATGAGGCGGCTCGAACCAGATGCAGCGGCAGAGGATCCAAGGCAGGGGATGGCGGGAATGAAACCTCTGATGTTAGCTGGCAGGAACCAAGAAAGCCACCGCAAACGGCCCATGTGATGCAGCCTGGAAAATGTACGTTTGTGAGTGCATCGTCTCTGGCGCGGTGTCATGCTCAAATGGCGAAGCCTCTGCTGTCCGTTTATATGCCATGCGGTTTGCATCGGTCATAGTCGAGGTAGCTTGCCAGAGTGATGAGCCGGCTCGAACCAGATGCAGTGGCAGAGGATCCAAGACAGGGCATGGCGGGATTGAAACCTCAGATGTGAGCTCGCAGGAACCAAGAAAGCTTCCGCAAACGGCCCATGTGGTGCAGCCTGGAAAAGGAACGGGTGTGAGCGCATCATCGCTGGTGCGGTGTCATGCCCAAGTGGAGAAGCAACTTGTGCGCTTTTATATGCCACGCTGTTTGCTTCGTTCATAGTCGAGGTAGGTTGCCAGATTGTTGAGCCCGCTCGAACCAGATCAGTGGCAGAGGATCCAAGGCAGGGCATGGTGAGATTGAAACCTCTCATGTGAGCTGGGAGGAACCTAGAAACCCACCGCAAACGGCCTATGTGACTGCAGCCTAGAAAACTAACGGGTGTGAGCGCATCATCGCTGGTGCGTTGTCAAGCCCAAGTAGAGAAGCAACTGGTGTGCTTTTATATGCCATGCTGTTTGCTTCGTTCATAGTTGAGGTAGGTTGCCAGATTGTTGAGCCCGCTCGAACCAGATGCAGTGGCAGAGGATCCGAGGCAGAGCATGGCGAGATTGAAACCTCAGATGTGAGCTGGGAGGAACCTAGAAACCCAGCCCAAACGGCCCATGTGACTGCAGCCTGGATAAATAACGGGTGTGAGCGCATAGTCGCTGGTGCGGTGTCATGCCCAAGTGGAGAAGCAACTGGTGCGCTTTTATATGCCATGCTGTTTGCTTCGTTATAGTCGAGGTAGGTTGCCAGATTGTTGAGCCCGCTCGAACCAGATGCAGTGGCTGAGGATCCAAGGCAGGGCATGGCGGGATTGAAACCTCTGATGTGAGCTGGCAGGAACCAAGAAACCCACCGCAAAATGCCCATGTGATGCAGCCTGGAAAACGAGCGGGTTTGAGCGCATCGTCGCTGGTGCGATGTCAAGCCTAAATGGCGAAGCCCCTGGTGCGCTTTTATGCCGTGCTGTTTGCTTCGGTCATACTCGTTGTAGGTTGCCAGATTGATAAGCCGGCTCGAACCAGATGCAGAGGCAGAGGATCCGAGGCAGGGCAAGACGGGATTGAAACCTCTGATGTGAGCTGGGAGGAACCTAGAAACCCACCGCAAACGGACCATGTGACTGCAGCCTGGAAAACTAACGGGTGTGAGCGCATCGTCGCTGGTGCAGTGTCATGCCCAACTGGAGAAGCAACTGGTGCGCTTTTATATGCCGTGCTGTTTACTTCGTTCATAGTCGAGGAAGGTTGCCAGATTGTTGAGCCCCCTCGAACCAGATGCATTCGCAGATGATGCAAGGCAGGGCTTGGCGGGATTGAAACCTCTGATGTGAGCTGGCAGGAACCATGAAAGCCACCGCAAACGGCCCATGTGGTGCAGCCTGGAAAACGAGCGGGTTTGAGCGCATCGTCGCTGGTGCGATGTCATGCCCAAGTGGAGAAGCAACTGGTGTGCTTTTATATGTCATGCTGTTTACTTCGTTCATAGTCGAGGTAGGTTGCCAGATTGTTGAGCCCCCTCGAACCAGATGCATTCGCAGATGATCCAAGGCAGGGATTGGCGGGATTGAAACCTCTGATGTGAGCTGGCAGGAACCTAGAAACCCACCGCAAACGGACCATGTGACTGCAGCCTGGAAAACTAACGGGTGTGAGCGCATCGTCGCTGGTGCAGTGTCATGCCCAACTGGAGAAGCAACTGGTGCGCTTTTATATGCCGTGCTGTTTACTTCGTTCATAGTCGAGGTAGGTTGTTAGATTTTTGAGCCCGATCGAACCAGATGGAGTAGCAGAGCATCCAAGGCAAGGGATGGCGAGATTGAAACCTCTGATGTGAACTGGCAGGAACCAAGAAACCCACAGTAACCGGCCCATGTGACTTCGGCGTGGAAAACGAACGGGTGTGAGCGCATCGTCGATGGCGCGGTGTCATGCCCAAATGGCGAAGACCCTGGTGCGCGTTTCTATGCCATGCTCTTTGCTTCGGTCATAGTCGAGGTAGGTTGCCAGATTGATGACCCGGCTCGAACCAGATGCAGCGGCAGAGGATCCAAGGCAGGGGATGGCGGGAATGAAACCTCTGATGTTAGCTGGCAGGAACCAAGAAAGCCACCGCAAACGTCCCTTGTGATGCAGCCTGGAAAATGAACGGTTGTGAGTGCATCGTCGCTGGCGCGGTGTCATGCCCAAATGGAGAAGCAACTGGTGCGCGTTTATATGCCATGCTGTTTCCTTCGGTCATAGTCGAGGTAGGTTGCCAGATTGATTAGCCCGCTCGAACCAGATGCAGCGGCAGAGGATCCTAGGCAGGGAATGGCGGGATTGAAACGTCTGATGTGAGCTGTCAAGAACCAAGAAAGCCACCGCAAACGACCCATGTGGTGCAGCCTGGAAAACGAACGGGCGTGAGCGCATCGTCGCTGGCGCGATGTCATGCCCAATTGGCGAATACCCTGCTGCGCGTTTCTATGCCATGCTGTTTGCTTTGGTCATAGTCGAGGTAGGTTGCCAGATTGATGACCCGGCTCGAACCAGATGCAGCGGCAGAGGATCCAAGGCAGGGGATGGCGGCAATGAAACCTCTGATGTTAGCTGGCAGGAACCAAGAAAGCCACCGCAAACGGCCCTTGTGATGCAGCCTGGAAAATGAACGGTTGTGAGTGCATCGTCTCTGGCGCGGTGTCATGCTCAAATGGCGAAGCCCCTGCTGCGCGTTTATATGCCATGCGGTTTGCATCGGTCATAGTCGAGGTAGGTTGCCAGAGTGATGAGGCGGCTCGAACCAGATGCAGCGGCAGAGGATCCAAGGCAGGGGATGGCGGGAATGAAACCTCTGATGTTAGCTGGCAGGAACCAAGAAAGCCACCGCAAACGGCCCATGTGATGCAGCCTGGAAAATGAACGGTTGTGAGTGCATCGTCTCTGGCGCGGTGTCATGTTCAAATGGCGAAGCCCCTGCTGCGCGTTTATATTCCACGCGGTTTGAATCGGTCATAGTCGAGGTAGCTTGCCAGAGTGACGAGGCGGCTCGAATCAGATGCAACGGCAGAGGATCGAAGGCAGGGCATGGCGGGAATGAAACGTCTGAAGTGAGCTGGCAGGAACCAAGAAAACCACCGAAAACGGCCCATGTGATGCAGCCTGGAAAACGAACGGTTGTGAGCGCATCGTCTCTGGAGCGGTGTCATGGTCAAATGGCGAATACCCTGCTGCGCGTTTATTTGCCATGTGGTTTCATCGGTCATATTCAACGTAGGTCGCCAGATTGATGAGGCGGCTCGAATCAGATGGAGCGGCTAAGGATCCAAGGCACGGCATGGCGGGAATGAAACGTGTGAGGTGAGCTGGCAACAACCAAGAAACCCACCGCAAACGGCCCATTTGATGCAGGCTGGAAAACGAACGGTTGTGAGCGCATCGTCTCTGGCGCGGTGTCATGGTCAAAGGGCGAATACCCTGTTGCGCGTTTATATGCCATGTGGTTTTCATCGGTCATAGTCGACGTAGGTTGCCAGATAGATGAGGCGGCTCGAACCAGATGCAGCGGCAGAGGATCCAAGGCAGAGCATGGCGGGAATAAAACGTCTGATGTGAGCTGGCAGGAACCAAGAGAACCACCGAAATCGGCCCATATGATGCAGCCTGGAAAACGAGCGGTTGTGAGCGCATCGTCTCAGGCGCGGTGTCATGGTCAAATGGCGAATCCCCTGCTGAGCGTTTATATGCCATGTGGTTTTCATCGGTCATAGTCGACGTAGGTTGCCAGATTGATGAGGAGGCTCGAATCAGATGCAGCGGCAGAGGATCCAAGGCAGGGCATGGCGGGAATGAAACCTCTGATGTGAGCTGGCAAGAACCAAGAAACCCACCGCAAACATCCCATGTGATGCAGCCTGAAAAACGAGCGGTTGTGAGCGCATCGTATCTGGCGCGATGTCATGCCCAAATGGAGAAGCAACTGAAGCGCGTTTATATACCATGCTGTTTGCTTCGGTCATAGTCGAGGTAGGTTGCCAGATTGATGAGCCGGCTCGAACAAGATGCAGTGGCAGAGCATCCAAGGCAGGGCACGGCGGGATTGAAACCTCTTATGTGAGCTGGCAAGAACGAAGAAAGCCACAGCAAAAGGCCCATGTGGTGCAGCCTGGAAAACGAACGGGTGTGAGCGCATCGCCTCTGGCGCGATGTCATGCCCAAATGGAGAAGCAACTGATGCGCGTTTATATGCCATGCTGTTTGCTTCGGTCATAGTCGAGGTAGGGTGCCAGAATGATGAGTCGGCATGAACCAGATGCAGCGGCAGAGGATCCAAACCAGGGCATGGCGGGATCGAAACCTCTGATGTGAGCTGGCAAGAACCAAGAAACCCACCGCAAACATCCCATGTGATGCAGCCTGAAAAACGAGCGGTTGTGAGCGCATCGTCTCTGGCGCGATGTCATGCCCAAATGGAGAAGCAACTGAAGCGCGTTTATATACCATGCTGTTTGCTTCGGTCATAGTCGAGGTAGGTTGCCAGATTGATGAGCCGGCTCGAACAAGATGCAGTGGCAGAGCATCCAAGGCAGCGCAAGGCGGGATTGAAACCTCTGATGTGAGCTGGCGCGGACAAGAAAGCCACCAAAAACGGTCCATGTGGTGCAGCCTGGAAAACGAACGGATGTGAGCGCATCGTCGCTGGCGAGATGTCATGCCCAAATGGCGAAGCCCCTGGTGCGCGTTTATATGCCATTCTGTTTGCTTCGGTCATAGTCGAGGCAGGTTGCCAGATTGATGATGCGGCTCGAACCAGATGCAGCGGCACAGGATCCAATGCAGAGCATGGCGGGAATGAAACGTCTGATGTGAGCTGGCAGGAACCAAGAAAACCACCTAAAACGACCCATGTGATGCAGCCTAGAAAACGAACGGATGTGAGCGCATCGTCTCTGGCGCAGTGTCATGGTCAAATGGCGAATACCCTGCTGCGCGTTTATATGCCATGTGGTTTTCATCGGTCATAGTCGACGTAGGTTGTCAGATTGATGAGGCGGCTCGAACCAGATGCAGCGGCAGAGGATCCCAGGCAGAGCATGGGGAATGAAACGTCTGATGTGAGCTGGCAGGAACCAAGAAAACCACCGAAAACGGCCCATGTGATGCAGCCCCGAAAACAAGCGGTTTTGAGCGCATCGTTTCTGGCGCGGTGTCATGATCAAATGGCGAATACCCTGCTGCGCGTTTATATGCCATGTGGTTTTCATCGGTCATTGTCGACGTAGGTCGCCAGATTGATGAGGCGGCTCGAACCAGATGCAGCGGCAGAGGATCCAAGGCAGGGCATGGCGGGAATGAAACGTCTGATGTGAGCTTGGCAAGAACCAAGGAACCCACCGCAAACGGCCCATGTGATTTAGCCTGGAAAACGAGCGGGTATGAGCGCATCGCCGCTGGCGCGGTGTCATACCCAAGTGGAGAAGCAACTGGTGCGCTTTTATATGCCATGCTGTTTGCTTCGGTCATTGTCGAGGTAGCTTGCCAGATTGATGATTCCGCTCAAACCGGACGCAGCGGTAGAGGATCCAAGGCAGGGCAGGGCAGGAATGAAACGTCTGATGTGAGCTGGCAGGAACCAAGAAACCCACCGCAAACGGCCCATGTGATGCAGCCTGGAAAACGAATGGGTGTGAGCGCATCGTCTCTGGTGCGCTGTCATGCTCAAATGGCGAAGCCCCTGCTACGCGTTTATATGCCATGCGGTTTGCATCGGTCACAGTTGAGGTATCTTGCCAGATTGATGAGGCGGCTCGAACCAGATGCAGCTGCAGAGGATCCAAGGCAGGGCATGGCGGGAATGAAACGTCTGATGTGAGCTTGACAAGAACCAAGGAACCCACCGCAAACGGCCCATGTGATTTAGCCTGGAAAACGAGCGGGTATGAGCGCATCGCCGCTGGCGCGGTGTCATGCCCAAGTGGAGAAGCAACTGGTGCGCTTTTATATGCCATGCTGTTTGCTTCGGTCATAGTCGAGGTAGGTTGCCAGATTGATGATCCCGCTCAAACTGGATGCAGTGGCAGTGGATCCGAGGCAGGGCATGGCTGGATTGAAACCTCTGATGTGAGCTGGCAGGAACATAGAAACCCACCGCAAACGGCCCATGTGATGCAGCCTGGAAAACGAATGGGTGTGAGCGCATCGTCTCTGGCGCGCTGTCATGCTCAAATGGCGAAGCCCCTGCAGCGCGTTTATATGCAATGCGGTTTTAATCGGTCATGGTCGAGGTAGGTTGCCAGATTAATGAGGCGGTTCGAACCAGATGCAGCGGCAGAAGATCCAAGGCAGGTCATGGCGGGAATGAAACGTCTGATGTGAGCTGGCAAGAACCAAGAAGCCCACCGCAACCGGCCCATGTGACTGCGGCCTGGAAAACGAACGGGTGGGAGCGAATCGTCTCTGGCGCGGTGTCAAGCTCAAATGGCGAAGCCTCTGCTGCGCGTTTATATGCCTTGCGGTTTGCATCGGTCATAGTCGAAGTAGGATGCCAGATTGATGAGCCGGCTCGAACCAGATGCAGAGGCAGAGGATCTAAGGCAGGGAGTAGCGGTCTTGAAGCATCTGATGTGAGCTGGCAGGAACCAAGAAACTCACCGCAAACGGCCTATGTTGAGCAGCCTGGAAAACAAACGGCTGTGATCGCATCATCTCTGGCGTGGTGTCATGCTCAAATGGCGAAGCCCCTGCTGCGCGTTTATATGCAATGCGGTTTCCATCAGTCATAGTCGAGGTAGGTTGCCAGATTGATGAGCCTGCTCGAACCAGATGCCGCGGCAGATGATCACAGGCAGGGCATGGCGGGATAGAAACCTCTGATGTGAGCTGGCAGGAACCAAGAACCCCACCGAAAACAGCTCATGTGATGCAGCCTGGAAAACGAACGGGTGTGAGCGCATCGTCGCTAGTGCAGTGTCATGCCCAAAAGGCGAAGCCCCTGGTGCGCCTTTATATGCCATGCTGTTTGCTTCGGTCATAGTTGAGGTAGCTTGCCAGATTGATGAGGCGGCTCGAACCAGATGCAACGGCAGAGGATCCAAGGCAGGGCATGGCGGGAATCAAAAGTCTGATGTGAGCTGGCAGGAACCAAGAAACCCACCGCAAACGGCCTTTGTGATGCAGCCTGGAAAACCAACGGGTGTGAGTGCATCGTCGTTGGCGCGGTGTCATCCCCAAATGGCGAAGCCCCCTGTGCGCGCTTTTGTGCCATGCTGTTTGCTTCGGTCATACTCGAGGTAGGTTTCAAGATTGATGAGCCCGCTGGACCCAGATGCAGTGGCAGAGGATTCAAGGCAGGGCATAGCGGGATTAAACCTCTGATGTGAGCTGGCAGGAACCAAGAAACCCACAGCAACGGCCCTATGATGCAGCCTGGAACACCAACGGGTGTGAGTGCATCGTCGTTGGCGCGGTGTCATGCCCAAATGGCGAAGCCCCTTGTGCGCGTCTTTATGCCATGCTGTTTGCTTCGGTCATACTCGAGCTAGGTTGCCAGACTGATGAGCCCGCTCGAACCAGATGCAGTGGCAGATGATCCAAGGCAGGGCATTGCGGCATTGGAACATGTGATGTGAGCTGGCAGGAACCAAGAAACCCACCGCAAACGGCCTATGTGATGCAGCCTGGTTAACAAACGGGTGTGATCGCATCGTCTCTGGCGTGGTGACATGCTCAAATGGCGAAGACCCTGCTGCGCGTTTATATGCCATGCGGTTTCCATCTGTCATAGTCGAGGTAGGTTGCCAGATTGATGAGCCGGCTCGAACCAGATGCCGCGGGTGAAGATCCAAGGCAGGGCATTGCGGGATTTAAACCTCTGATGTGAGCTGGCAGGAACCAAGAAACCCACCGCAAATGGCTCATATGATGCAGCCTGGAAAACGAGTGGGTGTGAGCACATCGTCGCTAGTGCAGTGTCATGCCCAAAAGGCGGGAACCCTGGTGCGCCTTTATATGCCATGCTGTTTGCTTCGGTCATAGTCGAGGTAGGTTGCCAGATTGATCAGCCGGATCGAACCATATGCATCGGCAGAAGATCCAAGGCAGGGCATTGCGGGATTGAAACTTCTGACGTGAGCTGGCAGGAACCAAGAAACCCACAGCAAAATGCCCGTGTCTTGCAGCCTGGAAAACGAACAGTTGTGAGCGCATTGTCGTTGGCGCGGTGTCAGGCCCAAAAGGCGAAGCCCCTGGTGCGCGTTTTGATCCTATGCAGTTTGCTTCGGTCATACTCGAGGTAGGTTGCCAGATTGATGAACCCGCTCGAACCAGATGCAGTGGCAGAGGATCCAAGGCAGGGCATGGCGGGATTTAAACCTCTATATGAGCTGGCCGGAACCAAGAAAGCCACCGCAAATGGCCGATGTGGTGCAGCCTGGAAAATGATTTGGTGTGAGCGCATCGTCGCTGGCGCGGTGTCATGCCCAAATGGAGAAGAAACGGGTGCGCGTTTATATGCCATGCTGTTTGCTTCGGTCATACTCGAGGTAGGATGCCAGATTGATGAGCAAGCTCGAACGAGATGCAGCGGCAGAGGATCCAAAGCACGGCATGGCGGGATTGAAACCTCTGATGTGAGCTGGCCGGGACCAAGAAACCCACCAAAAACGGCCCATGTGACTGCAGCCTGGAAGACGAATGGGTGTGAGGGCATCGTCGCTGGCGCGGTGTCACGTTCAAATGCGAAACCCCTGGTGCGCGTTTATATGCCATTCTGGTTGCTTCGGTATAATCGAGGTAGCTTGCCAGATTGATGAGCCGGCTCGAACCAGATCCAGCGGCAGAGGATGCAAGGCAGGGCATGGTGGGATTGAAACCCCTGATGTGAGCTGGCCGGAACCATAAAACCCACCGAAAACGGCCCATGTGACTGCAGCCTGGAAAACGAAAGGGTGTGAGCGCATCGTCGCTGGCGCGGTGTCCCGCTCAAATGCGAAACCCCTGGTGCGCGTTTATATGCCATCCTGGTTGCTTCGGTCATAGTCGAGGTAGGTTGCCAGATTGATGAGCCGGCTTGAACCAAATGCAACGGCAGAGGATCCAAGGCACTATCCTCTCTTCCTGCACCCTCACCTCTTTCATTTCTTCATTCTGCCTGCTATTCTTTATTTCCGGTGCTCCAGCTCATGTGCTTCAGTATCGATGGCAGATGCCGGGGCTAGCAAAAATCATTTCCTTCCTTTTTACTATTATTTTTAATTAAAACACTACCAGCACCATCAATGGCAGGGCATGGCGGGATTGAAACCTCTGATGTGAGCTGGAAGGAACCAAGAAACCCACCACAACGGCCCATGTGATGCAGCCTGGAAAAACAACGAGCATGAGCATATCGTCATTGGCGCGGTGTCATGCCCAAATGGCGTAGCCCCTGGTGCGCGTTTTTATGCCATGCTGTTTGCTTCGGTCATAGTCGAGGTAGGTTGCCAGATTGTTGAGCCGGCTTGAACCAGATGCAGAGGCAGAGGATCCAAGGCAGAGAGCGGCGGTTTTGAAACCTCTGATGTGAGCTGGCAGGAACCAAAAAACCCACCGCAAACTGCCTATGTGATGCAGCCTGGAATACAAACAGGTCTGATCGCATCGCCTCTGGCCCGGTGACATGCTCAAATGGCGAAGCCCCTTGTGCTCGTTTTTATGCCATGCTGTTTGCTTCGGTCATATTCGAGGTAGGTTGCCAGATTGATGAGCCGGCTTGAACCAGATGCAGAGGCAGAGGATCCAAGGCAGAGAGCGGCGGTTTTGAAACCTCTGATGTGAGCTGGCAGGAACCAAAAAACCCACCGCAAACTGCCTATGTGATGCAGCCTGGAATACAAACAGGTCTGATCGCATCGCCTCTGGCCCGGTGACATGCTCAAATGGCGAAGCCCCTTGTGCGCGTTTTTATGCCATGCTGTTTGCTTCGGTCATATTCGAGGTAGGTTGCCAGATTGATGAGCCGGCTTGAACCAGATGCAGAGGCAGAGGATCCAAGGCAGAGAGCGGCGGTTTTGAAACCTCTGATGTGAGCTGGCAGGAACCAAAAAACCCACCGCAAACTGCCTATGTGATGCAGCCTGGAATACAAACAGGTCTGATCGCATCGCCTCTGGCCCGGTGACATGCTCAAATGGCAAAGCCCCTTGTGCGCGTTTTTATGCCATGCTGTTTGCTTCGGTCATATTCGAGGTAGGTTGCCAGATTGATGAGCCGGCTTGAACCAGATGCAGAGGCAGAGGATCCAAGGCAGAGAGCGGCGGTTTTGAAACCTCTGATGTGAGCTGGCAGGAACCAAAAAACCCACCGCAAACTGCCTATGTGATGCAGCCTGGAATACAAACAGGTCTGATCGCATCGCCTCTGGCCCGGTGACATGCTCAAATGGCGAAGCCCCTTGTGCGCGTTTTTATGCCATGCTGTTTGCTTCGGTCATATTCGAGGTAGGTTGCCAGATTGTTGAGCCGGCTTGAACCAGATGCAGAGGCAGAGGATCCAAGGCAGAGAGCGGCGGTTTTGAAACCTCTGATGTGAGCTGGCAGGAACCAAAAATCCCACCGCAAACTGCCTATGTGATGCAGCCTGGAATACAAACAGGTCTGATCGCATCGCCTCTGGCCCGGTGACATGCTCAAATGGCGAAGCCCCTTGTGCGCGTTTTTATGCCATGCTGTTTGCTTCGGTCATATTCGAGGTAGGTTGCCAGATTGATGAGCCGGCTTGAACCAGATGCAGAGGCAGAGGATCCAAGGCAGAGAGCGGCGGTTTTGAAACCTCTGATGTGAGCTGGCAGGAACCAAAAAACCCACCGCAAACTGCCTATGTGATGCAGCCTGGAATACAAACAGGTCTGATCGCATCGCCTCTGGCCCGGTGACATGCTCAAATGGCGAAGCCCCTTGTGCGCGTTTTTATGCCATGCTGTTTGCTTCGGTCATATTCGAGGTAGGTTGCCAGATTGATGAGCCGGCTTGAACCAGATGCAGAGGCAGAGGATCCAAGGCAGAGAGCGGCGGTTTTGAAACCTCTGATGTGAGCTGGCAGGAACCAAAAACCCACCGCAAACTGCCTATGTGATGCAGCCTGGAATACAAACAGGTCTGATCGCATCGCCTCTGGCCCGGTGACATGCTCAAATGGCAAAGCCCCTTGTGCGCGTTTTTATGCCATGCTGTTTGCTTCGGTCATATTCGAGGTAGGTTGCCAGATTGATGAGCCGGCTTGAACCAGATGCAGAGGCAGAGGATCCAAGGCAGAGAGCGGCGGTTTTGAAACCTCTGATGTGAGCTGGCAGGAACCAAAAAACCCACCGCAAACTGCCTATGTGATGCAGCCTGGAATACAAACAGGTCTGATCGCATCGCCTCTGGCCCGGTGACATGCTCAAATGGCGAAGCCCCTTGTGCGCGTTTTTATGCCATGCTGTTTGCTTCGGTCATATTCGAGGTAGGTTGCCAGATTGATGAGCCGGCTTGAACCAGATGCAGCGGCAGAGGATCCAAGGCAGGGGATCGGCGGCAATGAAACCTCTGATGTGAGCTGGCAGGAACCAAGAAAGCCACCGCAAACGGCCCTATGTGATGCAGCCTGGAATACATGAACAGGTCGTGAGTCGCATCGCCTCTGGCGCGGTGACATGCTCAAATGGCGAAGCCCCTTGCTGCGCGTTTATATGCCATGCGGTTTGCATCGGTCATAGTCGAGGTAGGTTGCCAGAGTGATGAGGCGGCTCGAACCAGATGCAGCGGCAGAGGATCCAAGGCAGGGGAGCGGCGGTAATGAAACCTCTGATGTGAGCTGGCAGGAACCAAGAAAGCCACCGCAAACGGCCCATGTGATGCAGCCTGGAATACATGAACAGGTCGTGAGTCGCATCGCCTCTGGCGCGGTGACATGCTCAAATGGCGAAGCCCCTTGCTGCGCGTTTATATGCCACGCGGTTTGCATCGGTCATAGTCGAGGTAGGTTGCCAGAGTGACGAGGCGGCTCGAACCAGATGCAGACGGCAGAGGATCGAAGGCAGGGCATGGCGGGAATGAAACGTCTGAAGTGAGCTGGCAGGAACCAAGAAAACCACCGAAAACGGCCCATGTGATGCAGCCTGGAAAACGAACGGTTGTGAGCGCATCGTCTCTGGAGCGGTGTCATGGTCAAATGGCGAATACCCTGCTGCGCGTTTATTTGCCATGTGGTTTCATCGGTCATATTCAACGTAGGTCGCCAGATTGATGAGGCGGCTCGAATCAGATGGAGCGGCTAAGGATCCAAGGCACGGCATGGCGGGAATGAAACGTCTGAGGTGAGCTGGCAACAACCAAGAAACCCACCGCAAACGGCCCATTTGATGCAGGCTGGAAAACGAACGGTTGTGAGCGCATCGTCTCTGGCGCGGTGTCATGGTCAAAGGGCGAATACCCTGTTGCGCGTTTATATGCCATGTGGTTTTCATCGGTCATAGTCGACGTAGGTTGCCAGATAGATGAGGCGGCTCGAACCAGATGCAGCGGCAGAGGATCCAAGGCAGAGCATGGCGGGAATAAAACGTCTGATGTGAGCTGGCAGGAACCAAGAGAACCACCGAAATCGGCCCATATGATGCAGCCTGGAAAACGAGCGGTTGTGAGCGCATCGTCTCAGGCGCGGTGTCATGGTCAAATGGCGAATCCCCTGCTGAGCGTTTATATGCCATGTGGTTTTCATCGGTCATAGTCGACGTAGGTTGCCAGATTGATGAGGAGGCTCGAATCAGATGCAGCGGCAGAGGATCCAAGGCAGGGCATGGCGGGAATGAAACCTCTGATGTGAGCTGGCAAGAACCAAGAAACCCACCGCAAACATCCCATGTGATGCAGCCTGAAAAACGAGCGGTTGTGAGCGCATCGTATCTGGCGCGATGTCATGCCCAAATGGAGAAGCAACTGAAGCGCGTTTATATACCATGCTGTTTGCTTCGGTCATAGTCGAGGTAGGTTGCCAGATTGATGAGCCGGCTCGAACAAGATGCAGTGGCAGAGCATCCAAGGCAGGGCACGGCGGGATTGAAACCTCTTATGTGAGCTGGCAAGAACGAAGAAAGCCACAGCAAAAGGCCCATGTGGTGCAGCCTGGAAAACGAACGGGTGTGAGCGCATCGCCTCTGGCGCGATGTCATGCCCAAATGGAGAAGCAACTGATGCGCGTTTATATGCCATGCTGTTTGCTTCGGTCATAGTCGAGGTAGGGTGCCAGAATGATGAGTCGGCATGAACCAGATGCAGCGGCAGAGGATCCAAACCAGGGCATGGCGGGATCGAAACCTCTGATGTGAGCTGGCAAGAACCAAGAAACCCACCGCAAACATCCCATGTGATGCAGCCTGAAAAACGAGCGGTTGTGAGCGCATCGTCTCTGGCGCGATGTCATGCCCAAATGGAGAAGCAACTGAAGCGCGTTTATATACCATGCTGTTTGCTTCGGTCATAGTCGAGGTAGGTTGCCAGATTGATGAGCCGGCTCGAACAAGATGCAGTGGCAGAGCATCCAAGGCAGCGCAAGGCGGGATTGAAACCTCTGATGTGAGCTGGCGCGGACAAGAAAGCCACCAAAAACGGTCCATGTGGTGCAGCCTGGAAAACGAACGGATGTGAGCGCATCGTCGCTGGCGAGATGTCATGCCCAAATGGCGAAGCCCCTGGTGCGCGTTTATATGCCATTCTGTTTGCTTCGGTCATAGTCGAGGCAGGTTGCCAGATTGATGATGCGGCTCGAACCAGATGCAGCGGCACAGGATCCAATGCAGAGCATGGCGGGAATGAAACGTCTGATGTGAGCTGGCAGGAACCAAGAAAACCACCTAAAACGACCCATGTGATGCAGCCTAGAAAACGAACGGATGTGAGCGCATCGTCTCTGGCGCAGTGTCATGGTCAAATGGCGAATACCCTGCTGCGCGTTTATATGCCATGTGGTTTTCATCGGTCATAGTCGACGTAGGTTGTCAGATTGATGAGGCGGCTCGAACCAGATGCAGCGGCAGAGGATCCCAGGCAGAGCATGGGGAATGAAACGTCTGATGTGAGCTGGCAGGAACCAAGAAAACCACCGAAAACGGCCCATGTGATGCAGCCCCGAAAACAAGCGGTTTTGAGCGCATCGTTTCTGGCGCGGTGTCATGATCAAATGGCGAATACCCTGCTGCGCGTTTATATGCCATGTGGTTTTCATCGGTCATTGTCGACGTAGGTCGCCAGATTGATGAGGCGGCTCGAACCAGATGCAGCGGCAGAGGATCCAAGGCAGGGCATGGCGGGAATGAAACGTCTGATGTGAGCTTGGCAAGAACCAAGGAACCCACCGCAAACGGCCCATGTGATTTAGCCTGGAAAACGAGCGGGTATGAGCGCATCGCCGCTGGCGCGGTGTCATACCCAAGTGGAGAAGCAACTGGTGCGCTTTTATATGCCATGCTGTTTGCTTCGGTCATTGTCGAGGTAGCTTGCCAGATTGATGATTCCGCTCAAACCGGACGCAGCGGTAGAGGATCCAAGGCAGGGCAGGGCAGGAATGAAACGTCTGATGTGAGCTGGCAGGAACCAAGAAACCCACCGCAAACGGCCCATGTGATGCAGCCTGGAAAACGAATGGGTGTGAGCGCATCGTCTCTGGTGCGCTGTCATGCTCAAATGGCGAAGCCCCTGCTACGCGTTTATATGCCATGCGGTTTGCATCGGTCACAGTTGAGGTATCTTGCCAGATTGATGAGGCGGCTCGAACCAGATGCAGCTGCAGAGGATCCAAGGCAGGGCATGGCGGGAATGAAACGTCTGATGTGAGCTTGACAAGAACCAAGGAACCCACCGCAAACGGCCCATGTGATTTAGCCTGGAAAACGAGCGGGTATGAGCGCATCGCCGCTGGCGCGGTGTCATGCCCAAGTGGAGAAGCAACTGGTGCGCTTTTATATGCCATGCTGTTTGCTTCGGTCATAGTCGAGGTAGGTTGCCAGATTGATGATCCCGCTCAAACTGGATGCAGTGGCAGTGGATCCGAGGCAGGGCATGGCTGGATTGAAACCTCTGATGTGAGCTGGCAGGAACATAGAAACCCACCGCAAACGGCCCATGTGATGCAGCCTGGAAAACGAATGGGTGTGAGCGCATCGTCTCTGGCGCGCTGTCATGCTCAAATGGCGAAGCCCCTGCAGCGCGTTTATATGCAATGCGGTTTTAATCGGTCATGGTCGAGGTAGGTTGCCAGATTAATGAGGCGGTTCGAACCAGATGCAGCGGCAGAAGATCCAAGGCAGGTCATGGCGGGAATGAAACGTCTGATGTGAGCTGGCAAGAACCAAGAAGCCCACCGCAACCGGCCCATGTGACTGCGGCCTGGAAAACGAACGGGTGGGAGCGAATCGTCTCTGGCGCGGTGTCAAGCTCAAATGGCGAAGCCTCTGCTGCGCGTTTATATGCCTTGCGGTTTGCATCGGTCATAGTCGAAGTAGGATGCCAGATTGATGAGCCGGCTCGAACCAGATGCAGAGGCAGAGGATCTAAGGCAGGGCACGGCGGGATTGAAACCTCTTATGTGAGCTGGCAAGAACGAAGAAAGCCACAGCAAAAGGCCCATGTGGTGCAGCCTGGAAAACGAACGGGTGTGAGCGCATCGCCTCTGGCGCGATGTCATGCCCAAATGGAGAAGCAACTGATGCGCGTTTATATGCCATGCTGTTTGCTTCGGTCATAGTCGAGGTAGGGTGCCAGAATGATGAGTCGGCATGAACCAGATGCAGCGGCAGAGGATCCAAACCAGGGCATGGCGGGATCGAAACCTCTGATGTGAGCTGGCAAGAACCAAGAAACCCACCGCAAACATCCCATGTGATGCAGCCTGAAAAACGAGCGGTTGTGAGCGCATCGTCTCTGGCGCGATGTCATGCCCAAATGGAGAAGCAACTGAAGCGCGTTTATATACCATGCTGTTTGCTTCGGTCATAGTCGAGGTAGGTTGCCAGATTGATGAGCCGGCTCGAACAAGATGCAGTGGCAGAGCATCCAAGGCAGCGCAAGGCGGGATTGAAACCTCTGATGTGAGCTGGCGCGGACAAGAAAGCCACCAAAAACGGTCCATGTGGTGCAGCCTGGAAAACGAACGGATGTGAGCGCATCGTCGCTGGCGAGATGTCATGCCCAAATGGCGAAGCCCCTGGTGCGCGTTTATATGCCATTCTGTTTGCTTCGGTCATAGTCGAGGCAGGTTGCCAGATTGATGATGCGGCTCGAACCAGATGCAGCGGCACAGGATCCAATGCAGAGCATGGCGGGAATGAAACGTCTGATGTGAGCTGGCAGGAACCAAGAAAACCACCTAAAACGACCCATGTGATGCAGCCTAGAAAACGAACGGATGTGAGCGCATCGTCTCTGGCGCAGTGTCATGGTCAAATGGCGAATACCCTGCTGCGCGTTTATATGCCATGTGGTTTTCATCGGTCATAGTCGACGTAGGTTGTCAGATTGATGAGGCGGCTCGAACCAGATGCAGCGGCAGAGGATCCCAGGCAGAGCATGGGGAATGAAACGTCTGATGTGAGCTGGCAGGAACCAAGAAAACCACCGAAAACGGCCCATGTGATGCAGCCCCGAAAACAAGCGGTTTTGAGCGCATCGTTTCTGGCGCGGTGTCATGATCAAATGGCGAATACCCTGCTGCGCGTTTATATGCCATGTGGTTTTCATCGGTCATTGTCGACGTAGGTCGCCAGATTGATGAGGCGGCTCGAACCAGATGCAGCGGCAGAGGATCCAAGGCAGGGCATGGCGGGAATGAAACGTCTGATGTGAGCTTGGCAAGAACCAAGGAACCCACCGCAAACGGCCCATGTGATTTAGCCTGGAAAACGAGCGGGTATGAGCGCATCGCCGCTGGCGCGGTGTCATACCCAAGTGGAGAAGCAACTGGTGCGCTTTTATATGCCATGCTGTTTGCTTCGGTCATTGTCGAGGTAGCTTGCCAGATTGATGATTCCGCTCAAACCGGACGCAGCGGTAGAGGATCCAAGGCAGGGCAGGGCAGGAATGAAACGTCTGATGTGAGCTGGCAGGAACCAAGAAACCCACCGCAAACGGCCCATGTGATGCAGCCTGGAAAACGAATGGGTGTGAGCGCATCGTCTCTGGTGCGCTGTCATGCTCAAATGGCGAAGCCCCTGCTACGCGTTTATATGCCATGCGGTTTGCATCGGTCACAGTTGAGGTATCTTGCCAGATTGATGAGGCGGCTCGAACCAGATGCAGCTGCAGAGGATCCAAGGCAGGGCATGGCGGGAATGAAACGTCTGATGTGAGCTTGACAAGAACCAAGGAACCCACCGCAAACGGCCCATGTGATTTAGCCTGGAAAACGAGCGGGTATGAGCGCATCGCCGCTGGCGCGGTGTCATGCCCAAGTGGAGAAGCAACTGGTGCGCTTTTATATGCCATGCTGTTTGCTTCGGTCATAGTCGAGGTAGGTTGCCAGATTGATGATCCCGCTCAAACTGGATGCAGTGGCAGTGGATCCGAGGCAGGGCATGGCTGGATTGAAACCTCTGATGTGAGCTGGCAGGAACATAGAAACCCACCGCAAACGGCCCATGTGATGCAGCCTGGAAAACGAATGGGTGTGAGCGCATCGTCTCTGGCGCGCTGTCATGCTCAAATGGCGAAGCCCCTGCAGCGCGTTTATATGCAATGCGGTTTTAATCGGTCATGGTCGAGGTAGGTTGCCAGATTAATGAGGCGGTTCGAACCAGATGCAGCGGCAGAAGATCCAAGGCAGGTCATGGCGGGAATGAAACGTCTGATGTGAGCTGGCAAGAACCAAGAAGCCCACCGCAACCGGCCCATGTGACTGCGGCCTGGAAAACGAACGGGTGGGAGCGAATCGTCTCTGGCGCGGTGTCAAGCTCAAATGGCGAAGCCTCTGCTGCGCGTTTATATGCCTTGCGGTTTGCATCGGTCATAGTCGAAGTAGGATGCCAGATTGATGAGCCGGCTCGAACCAGATGCAGAGGCAGAGGATCTAAGGCAGGGAGTAGCGGTCTTGAAGCATCTGATGTGAGCTGGCAGGAACCAAGAAACTCACCGCAAACGGCCTATGTTGAGCAGCCTGGAAAACAAACGGCTGTGATCGCATCATCTCTGGCGTGGTGTCATGCTCAAATGGCGAAGCCCCTGCTGCGCGTTTATATGCAATGCGGTTTCCATCAGTCATAGTCGAGGTAGGTTGCCAGATTGATGAGCCTGCTCGAACCAGATGCCGCGGCAGATGATCACAGGCAGGGCATGGCGGGATAGAAACCTCTGATGTGAGCTGGCAGGAACCAAGAACCCCACCGAAAACAGCTCATGTGATGCAGCCTGGAAAACGAACGGGTGTGAGCGCATCGTCGCTAGTGCAGTGTCATGCCCAAAAGGCGAAGCCCCTGGTGCGCCTTTATATGCCATGCTGTTTGCTTCGGTCATAGTTGAGGTAGCTTGCCAGATTGATGAGGCGGCTCGAACCAGATGCAACGGCAGAGGATCCAAGGCAGGGCATGGCGGGAATCAAAAGTCTGATGTGAGCTGGCAGGAACCAAGAAACCCACCGCAAACGGCCTTTGTGATGCAGCCTGGAAAACCAACGGGTGTGAGTGCATCGTCGTTGGCGCGGTGTCATCCCCAAATGGCGAAGCCCCCTGTGCGCGCTTTTGTGCCATGCTGTTTGCTTCGGTCATACTCGAGGTAGGTTTCAAGATTGATGAGCCCGCTGGACCCAGATGCAGTGGCAGAGGATTCAAGGCAGGGCATAGCGGGATTAAACCTCTGATGTGAGCTGGCAGGAACCAAGAAACCCACAGCAACGGCCCTATGATGCAGCCTGGAACACCAACGGGTGTGAGTGCATCGTCGTTGGCGCGGTGTCATGCCCAAATGGCGAAGCCCCTTGTGCGCGTCTTTATGCCATGCTGTTTGCTTCGGTCATACTCGAGCTAGGTTGCCAGACTGATGAGCCCGCTCGAACCAGATGCAGTGGCAGATGATCCAAGGCAGGGCATTGCGGCATTGGAACATGTGATGTGAGCTGGCAGGAACCAAGAAACCCACCGCAAACGGCCTATGTGATGCAGCCTGGTTAACAAACGGGTGTGATCGCATCGTCTCTGGCGTGGTGACATGCTCAAATGGCGAAGACCCTGCTGCGCGTTTATATGCCATGCGGTTTCCATCTGTCATAGTCGAGGTAGGTTGCCAGATTGATGAGCCGGCTCGAACCAGATGCCGCGGGTGAAGATCCAAGGCAGGGCATTGCGGGATTTAAACCTCTGATGTGAGCTGGCAGGAACCAAGAAACCCACCGCAAATGGCTCATATGATGCAGCCTGGAAAACGAGTGGGTGTGAGCACATCGTCGCTAGTGCAGTGTCATGCCCAAAAGGCGGGAACCCTGGTGCGCCTTTATATGCCATGCTGTTTGCTTCGGTCATAGTCGAGGTAGGTTGCCAGATTGATCAGCCGGATCGAACCATATGCATCGGCAGAAGATCCAAGGCAGGGCATTGCGGGATTGAAACTTCTGACGTGAGCTGGCAGGAACCAAGAAACCCACAGCAAAATGCCCGTGTCTTGCAGCCTGGAAAACGAACAGTTGTGAGCGCATTGTCGTTGGCGCGGTGTCAGGCCCAAAAGGCGAAGCCCCTGGTGCGCGTTTTGATCCTATGCAGTTTGCTTCGGTCATACTCGAGGTAGGTTGCCAGATTGATGAACCCGCTCGAACCAGATGCAGTGGCAGAGGATCCAAGGCAGGGCATGGCGGGATTTAAACCTCTATATGAGCTGGCCGGAACCAAGAAAGCCACCGCAAATGGCCGATGTGGTGCAGCCTGGAAAATGATTTGGTGTGAGCGCATCGTCGCTGGCGCGGTGTCATGCCCAAATGGAGAAGAAACGGGTGCGCGTTTATATGCCATGCTGTTTGCTTCGGTCATACTCGAGGTAGGATGCCAGATTGATGAGCAAGCTCGAACGAGATGCAGCGGCAGAGGATCCAAAGCACGGCATGGCGGGATTGAAACCTCTGATGTGAGCTGGCCGGGACCAAGAAACCCACCAAAAACGGCCCATGTGACTGCAGCCTGGAAGACGAATGGGTGTGAGGGCATCGTCGCTGGCGCGGTGTCACGTTCAAATGCGAAACCCCTGGTGCGCGTTTATATGCCATTCTGGTTGCTTCGGTATAATCGAGGTAGCTTGCCAGATTGATGAGCCGGCTCGAACCAGATCCAGCGGCAGAGGATGCAAGGCAGGGCATGGTGGGATTGAAACCCCTGATGTGAGCTGGCCGGAACCATAAAACCCACCGAAAACGGCCCATGTGACTGCAGCCTGGAAAACGAAAGGGTGTGAGCGCATCGTCGCTGGCGCGGTGTCCCGCTCAAATGCGAAACCCCTGGTGCGCGTTTATATGCCATCCTGGTTGCTTCGGTCATAGTCGAGGTAGGTTGCCAGATTGATGAGCCGGCTTGAACCAAATGCAACGGCAGAGGATCCAAGGCACTATCCTCTCTTCCTGCACCCTCACCTCTTTCATTTCTTCATTCTGCCTGCTATTCTTTATTTCCGGTGCTCCAGCTCATGTGCTTCAGTATCGATGGCAGATGCCGGGGCTAGCAAAAATCATTTCCTTCCTTTTTACTATTATTTTTAATTAAAACACTACCAGCACCATCAATGGCAGGGCATGGCGGGATTGAAACCTCTGATGTGAGCTGGAAGGAACCAAGAAACCCACCACAACGGCCCATGTGATGCAGCCTGGAAAAACAACGAGCATGAGCATATCGTCATTGGCGCGGTGTCATGCCCAAATGGCGTAGCCCCTGGTGCGCGTTTTTATGCCATGCTGTTTGCTTCGGTCATAGTCGAGGTAGGTTGCCAGATTGTTGAGCCGGCTTGAACCAGATGCAGAGGCAGAGGATCCAAGGCAGAGAGCGGCGGTTTTGAAACCTCTGATGTGAGCTGGCAGGAACCAAAAAACCCACCGCAAACTGCCTATGTGATGCAGCCTGGAATACAAACAGGTCTGATCGCATCGCCTCTGGCCCGGTGACATGCTCAAATGGCGAAGCCCCTTGTGCTCGTTTTTATGCCATGCTGTTTGCTTCGGTCATATTCGAGGTAGGTTGCCAGATTGATGAGCCGGCTTGAACCAGATGCAGAGGCAGAGGATCCAAGGCAGAGAGCGGCGGTTTTGAAACCTCTGATGTGAGCTGGCAGGAACCAAAAAACCCACCGCAAACTGCCTATGTGATGCAGCCTGGAATACAAACAGGTCTGATCGCATCGCCTCTGGCCCGGTGACATGCTCAAATGGCGAAGCCCCTTGTGCGCGTTTTTATGCCATGCTGTTTGCTTCGGTCATATTCGAGGTAGGTTGCCAGATTGATGAGCCGGCTTGAACCAGATGCAGAGGCAGAGGATCCAAGGCAGAGAGCGGCGGTTTTGAAACCTCTGATGTGAGCTGGCAGGAACCAAAAAACCCACCGCAAACTGCCTATGTGATGCAGCCTGGAATACAAACAGGTCTGATCGCATCGCCTCTGGCCCGGTGACATGCTCAAATGGCAAAGCCCCTTGTGCGCGTTTTTATGCCATGCTGTTTGCTTCGGTCATATTCGAGGTAGGTTGCCAGATTGATGAGCCGGCTTGAACCAGATGCAGAGGCAGAGGATCCAAGGCAGAGAGCGGCGGTTTTGAAACCTCTGATGTGAGCTGGCAGGAACCAAAAAACCCACCGCAAACTGCCTATGTGATGCAGCCTGGAATACAAACAGGTCTGATCGCATCGCCTCTGGCCCGGTGACATGCTCAAATGGCGAAGCCCCTTGTGCGCGTTTTTATGCCATGCTGTTTGCTTCGGTCATATTCGAGGTAGGTTGCCAGATTGTTGAGCCGGCTTGAACCAGATGCAGAGGCAGAGGATCCAAGGCAGAGAGCGGCGGTTTTGAAACCTCTGATGTGAGCTGGCAGGAACCAAAAATCCCACCGCAAACTGCCTATGTGATGCAGCCTGGAATACAAACAGGTCTGATCGCATCGCCTCTGGCCCGGTGACATGCTCAAATGGCGAAGCCCCTTGTGCGCGTTTTTATGCCATGCTGTTTGCTTCGGTCATATTCGAGGTAGGTTGCCAGATTGATGAGCCGGCTTGAACCAGATGCAGAGGCAGAGGATCCAAGGCAGAGAGCGGCGGTTTTGAAACCTCTGATGTGAGCTGGCAGGAACCAAAAAACCCACCGCAAACTGCCTATGTGATGCAGCCTGGAATACAAACAGGTCTGATCGCATCGCCTCTGGCCCGGTGACATGCTCAAATGGCGAAGCCCCTTGTGCGCGTTTTTATGCCATGCTGTTTGCTTCGGTCATATTCGAGGTAGGTTGCCAGATTGATGAGCCGGCTTGAACCAGATGCAGAGGCAGAGGATCCAAGGCAGAGAGCGGCGGTTTTGAAACCTCTGATGTGAGCTGGCAGGAACCAAAAACCCACCGCAAACTGCCTATGTGATGCAGCCTGGAATACAAACAGGTCTGATCGCATCGCCTCTGGCCCGGTGACATGCTCAAATGGCAAAGCCCCTTGTGCGCGTTTTTATGCCATGCTGTTTGCTTCGGTCATATTCGAGGTAGGTTGCCAGATTGATGAGCCGGCTTGAACCAGATGCAGAGGCAGAGGATCCAAGGCAGAGAGCGGCGGTTTTGAAACCTCTGATGTGAGCTGGCAGGAACCAAAAAACCCACCGCAAACTGCCTATGTGATGCAGCCTGGAATACAAACAGGTCTCATCGCATCGCCTCTGGCCCGGTGACATGCTCAAATGGCGAAGCCCCTTGTGCGCGTTTTTATGCCATGCTGTTTGCTTCGGTCATATTCGAGGTAGGTTGCCAGATTGATGAGCCGGCTTGAACCAGATGCAGAGGCAGAGGATCCAAGGCAGAGATCGGCGGTTTTGAAACCTCTGATGTGAGCTGGCAGGAACCAAAAAACCCACCGCAAACTGCCTATGTGATGCAGCCTGGAATACAAACAGGTCTGATCGCATCGCCTCTGGCCCGGTGACATGCTCAAATGGCGAAGCCCCTTGTGCGCGTTTTTATGCCATGCTGTTTGCTTCGGTCATATTCGAGGTAGGTTGCCAGATTGATGAGCCGGCTTGAACCAGATGCAGAGGCAGAGGATCCAAGGCAGAGAGCGGCGGTTTTGAAACCTCTGATGTGAGCTGGCAGGAACCAAAAAACCCACCGAAAACTGCCTATGTGATGCAGCCTGGAATACAAACAGGTCTGATCGCATCGCCTCTGGCCCGGTGACATGCTCAAATGGCAAAGCCCCTTGTGCGCGTTTTTATGCCATGCTGTTTGCTTCGGTCATATTCGAGGTAGGTTGCCAGATTGATGAGCCGGCTTGAACCAGATGCAGAGGCAGAGGATCCAAGGCAGAGAGCGGCGGTTTTGAAACCTCTGATGTGAGCTGGCAGGAACCAAAAAACCCACCGCAAACTGCCTATGTGATGCAGCCTAGAATACAAACAGGTCTGATCGCATCGCCTCTGGCCCGGTGACATGCTCAAATGGCGAAGCCCCTTGTGCGCGTTTTTATGCCATGCTGTTTGCTTCGGTCATATTCGAGGTAGGTTGCCAGATTGATGAGCCGGCTTGAACCAGATGCAGAGGCAGAGGATCCAAGGCAGAGAGCGGCGGTTTTGAAACCTCTGATGTGAGCTGGCAGGAACCAAAAAACCCACCGTAAACTGCCTATGTGATGCAGCCTGGAATACAAACAGGTCTGATCGCATCGCCTCTGGCCCGGTGACATGCTCAAATGGCGAAGCCCCTTGTGCGCGTTTTTATGCCATGCTGTTTGCTTCGGTCATATTCGAGGTAGGTTGCCAGATTGATGAGCCGGCTTGAACCAGATGCAGAGGCAGAGGATCCAAGGCAGAGAGCGGCGGTTTTGAAACCTCTGATGTGAGCTGGCAGGAACCAAACAACCCACCGCAAACTGCCTATGTGATGCAGCCTGGAATACAAACAGGTCTGATCGCATCGCCTCTGGCCCGGTGACATGCTCAAATGGCGAAGCCCCTTGTGCGCGTTTTTATGCCATGCTGTTTGCTTCGGTCATATTCGAGGTAGGTTGCCAGATTGATGAGCCGGCTTGAACCAGATGCAGAGGCAGAGGATCCAAGGCAGAGAGCGGCGGTTTTGAAACCTCTGATGTGAGCTGGCAGGAACCAAAAAACCCACCGCAAACTGCCTATGTGATGCAGCCTGGAATACAAACAGGTCTGATCGCATCGCCTCTGGCCCGGTGACATGCTCAAATGGCGAAGCCCCTTGTGCGCGTTTTTATGCCATGCTGTTTGCTTCGGTCATATTCGAGGTAGGTTGCCAGATTGATGAGCCGGCTTGAACCAGATGCAGAGGCAGAGGATCCAAGGCAGAGAGCGGCGGTTTTGAAACCTCTGATGTGAGCTGGCAGGAACCAAAAAACCCACCGCAAACTGCCTATGTGATGCAGCCTGGAATACAAACAGGTCTGATCGCATCGCCTCTGGCCCGGTGACATGCTCAAATGGCAAAACCACTGCTGCGCGTTTATATGCAATGCGGTTTACATTGGTCATAGTCGAGGTAGCTTGCCAGAGTGATGAGGAAGCTCGAACCAGGTGCAGTGGCAGAGGATCCAAGGCAGGGCATGGAAGGGATTAAAACCTCTGATGTGAGCTGGCCGGAACCATGGAAGCCACCGCAAATGGCCCATGTTGTGCAGCCTGGAAAACGATTTGGTGTGGGCGCATCGTCGCTGGCGTGGTGTCATGCCCAAATGGAGAAGCAACTGGTGCGCGTTTATATGCCATGCTGTTTGCTTCGGTCATAGTCGAGGTAGGATGCCAGATTGGTGAGGAAGCTCGAACGAGATGCAGCGGCAGAGGATCCAAGGCACGGCGTGGCGAGATTGAAACCTCTGATGTGAACTGGCCGGAACCAAGAAACCCACCGAAAACGGCCCATGTGACGGCAGCCTGGAAAATGAACGGGTGTTAGAGCATCGTGTCTGGCGCAGTGTCATGCTCAAATGGCGAAGCCCCTGGTGCGCCTTTATATGCCATGCTGTTTGCTTCGGTCATAGTTGAGGTAGCTTGCCAGATTGATGAGGCGGCTCGAACCAGATGCAACGGCAGAGGATCCAAGGCAGGGCATGGCGGGAATCAAAAGTCTGATGTGAGCTGGCAGGAACCAAGAAACCCACCGCAAACGGCCCATGTGATGCAGCCTGGAAAACCAACGGGTGTGAGTGCATCGTCGTTGGCGCGGTGTCATCCTCAAATGGCGAAGCCCCCTGTGCGCGCTTTTGTGCCATGCTGTTTGCTTCGGTCATACTCGAGGTAGGTTTCAAGATTGATGAGCCCGCTGGACCCAGATGCAGTGGCAGAGGATTCAAGGCAGGGCATAGCGGGATTAAACCTCTGATGTGAGCTGGCAGGAACCAAGAAACCCACAGCAACGGCCCTATGATGCAGCCTGGAACACCAACGTGTGTGAGTGCATCGTCGTTGGCGCGGTGTCATGCCCAAATGGCGAAGCCCCTTGTGCGCGTCTTTATGCCATGCTGTTTGCTTCGGTCATACTCGAGCTAGGTTGCCAGACTGATGAGCCCGCTCGAACCAGATGCAGTGGCAGATGATCCAAGGCAGGGCATTGCGGCATTGGAACATGTGATGTGAGCTGGCAGGAACCAAGAAACCCACCGCAAACGGCCTATGTGATGCAGCCTGGTTAACAAACGGGTGTGATCGCATCGTCTCTGGCGTGGTGACATGCTCAAATGGCGAAGACCCTGCTGCGCGTTTATATGCCATGCGGTTTCCATCTGTCATAGTCGAGGTAGGTTGCCAGATTGATGAGCCGGCTCGAACCAGATGCCGCGGGTGAAGATCCAAGGCAGGGCATTGCGGGATTTAAACCTCTGATGTGAGCTGGCAGGAACCAAGAAACCCACCGCAAATGGCTCATATGATGCAGCCTGGAAAACGAGTGGGTGTGAGCACATAGTCGCTAGTGCAGTGTCATGCCCAAAAGGCGGGAACCCTGGTGCGCCTTTATATGCCATGCTGTTTGCTTCGGTCATAGTCGAGGTAGGTTGCCAGATTGATCAGCCGGATCGAACCATATGCATCGGCAGAAGATCCAAGGCAGGGCATTGCGGGATTGAAACTTCTGACGTGAGCTGGCAGGAACCAAGAAACCCACAGCAAAATGCCCGTGTCTTGCAGCCTGGAAAACGAACAGTTGTGAGCGCATTGTCGTTGGCGCGGTGTCAGGCCCAAAAGGCGAAGCCCCTGGTGCGCGTTTTGATCCTATGCAGTTTGCTTCGGTCATACTCGAGGTAGGTTGCCAGATTGATGAACCCGCTCGAACCAGATGCAGTGGCAGAGGATCCAAGGCAGGGCATGGCGGGATTTAAACCTCTATATGAGCTGGCCGGAACCAAGAAAGCCACCGCAAATGGCCGATGTGGTGCAGCCTGGAAAATGATTTGGTGTGAGCGCATCGTCGCTGGCGCGGTGTCATGCCCAAATGGAGAAGAAACGGGTGCGCGTTTATATGCCATGCTGTTTGCTTCGGTCATAGTCAAGGTAGGTTGCCAGATTGATTAGCCCGCTCGAACCAGATGCAGCGGCAGAGGATCCTAGGCAGGGAATGGCGGGATTGAAACCTCTGATGTGAGCTGGCAGGAACCAAGAAAGCCACCGCAAACGGCCCATGTGATGCAGCCTGGAAAATGAACGGTTGTGAGTGCATCGTCTCTGGCCCGGTGTCATGCTCAAATGGCGAAGCCCCTGCTGCGCGTTTATATGCCATGCGGTTTGCATCGGTCATAGTCGAGGTAACTTGCCAGAGTGATGAGGCGGCTCGAACCAGATGCAGCGGCAGAGGATCCAAGGCAGGGGATGGCGGGAATGAAACCTCTGATGTTAGCTGGCAGGAACCAAGAAAGCCACCGCAAACGGCCCATGTGATGCAGCCTGGAAAATGTACGTTTGTGAGTGCATCGTCTCTGGCGCGGTGTCATGCTCAAATGGCGAAGCCTCTGCTGTCCGTTTATATGCCATGCGGTTTGCATCGGTCATAGTCGAGGTAGCTTGCCAGAGTGATGAGCCGGCTCGAACCAGATGCAGTGGCAGAGGATCCAAGACAGGGCATGGCGGGATTGAAACCTCAGATGTGAGCTCGCAGGAACCAAGAAAGCTTCCGCAAACGGCCCATGTGGTGCAGCCTGGAAAAGGAACGGGTGTGAGCGCATCATCGCTGGTGCGGTGTCATGCCCAAGTGGAGAAGCAACTTGTGCGCTTTTATATGCCACGCTGTTTGCTTCGTTCATAGTCGAGGTAGGTTGCCAGATTGTTGAGCCCGCTCGAACCAGATCAGTGGCAGAGGATCCAAGGCAGGGCATGGTGAGATTGAAACCTCTCATGTGAGCTGGGAGGAACCTAGAAACCCACCGCAAACGGCCTATGTGACTGCAGCCTAGAAAACTAACGGGTGTGAGCGCATCATCGCTGGTGCGTTGTCAAGCCCAAGTAGAGAAGCAACTGGTGTGCTTTTATATGCCATGCTGTTTGCTTCGTTCATAGTTGAGGTAGGTTGCCAGATTGTTGAGCCCGCTCGAACCAGATGCAGTGGCAGAGGATCCGAGGCAGAGCATGGCGAGATTGAAACCTCAGATGTGAGCTGGGAGGAACCTAGAAACCCAGCCCAAACGGCCCATGTGACTGCAGCCTGGATAAATAACGGGTGTGAGCGCATAGTCGCTGGTGCGGTGTCATGCCCAAGTGGAGAAGCAACTGGTGCGCTTTTATATGCCATGCTGTTTGCTTCGTTATAGTCGAGGTAGGTTGCCAGATTGTTGAGCCCGCTCGAACCAGATGCAGTGGCTGAGGATCCAAGGCAGGGCATGGCGGGATTGAAACCTCTGATGTGAGCTGGCAGGAACCAAGAAACCCACCGCAAAATGCCCATGTGATGCAGCCTGGAAAACGAGCGGGTTTGAGCGCATCGTCGCTGGTGCGATGTCAAGCCTAAATGGCGAAGCCCCTGGTGCGCTTTTATGCCGTGCTGTTTGCTTCGGTCATACTCGTTGTAGGTTGCCAGATTGATAAGCCGGCTCGAACCAGATGCAGAGGCAGAGGATCCGAGGCAGGGCAAGACGGGATTGAAACCTCTGATGTGAGCTGGGAGGAACCTAGAAACCCACCGCAAACGGACCATGTGACTGCAGCCTGGAAAACTAACGGGTGTGAGCGCATCGTCGCTGGTGCAGTGTCATGCCCAACTGGAGAAGCAACTGGTGCGCTTTTATATGCCGTGCTGTTTACTTCGTTCATAGTCGAGGAAGGTTGCCAGATTGTTGAGCCCCCTCGAACCAGATGCATTCGCAGATGATGCAAGGCAGGGCTTGGCGGGATTGAAACCTCTGATGTGAGCTGGCAGGAACCATGAAAGCCACCGCAAACGGCCCATGTGGTGCAGCCTGGAAAACGAGCGGGTTTGAGCGCATCGTCGCTGGTGCGATGTCATGCCCAAGTGGAGAAGCAACTGGTGTGCTTTTATATGTCATGCTGTTTACTTCGTTCATAGTCGAGGTAGGTTGCCAGATTGTTGAGCCCCCTCGAACCAGATGCATTCGCAGATGATCCAAGGCAGGGATTGGCGGGATTGAAACCTCTGATGTGAGCTGGCAGGAACCTAGAAACCCACCGCAAACGGACCATGTGACTGCAGCCTGGAAAACTAACGGGTGTGAGCGCATCGTCGCTGGTGCAGTGTCATGCCCAACTGGAGAAGCAACTGGTGCGCTTTTATATGCCGTGCTGTTTACTTCGTTCATAGTCGAGGTAGGTTGTTAGATTTTTGAGCCCGATCGAACCAGATGGAGTAGCAGAGCATCCAAGGCAAGAATGGCGAGATTGAAACGTCTGATGTGAGCTGTCAAGAACCAAGAAAGCCACCGCAAACGACCCATGTGGTGCAGCCTGGAAAACGAACGGGCGTGAGCGCATCGTCGCTGGCGCGATGTCATGCCCAATTGGCGAATACCCTGCTGCGCGTTTCTATGCCATGCTGTTTGCTTTGGTCATAGTCGAGGTAGGTTGCCAGATTGATGACCCGGCTCGAACCAGATGCAGCGGCAGAGGATCCAAGGCAGGGGATGGCGGCAATGAAACCTCTGATGTTAGCTGGCAGGAACCAAGAAAGCCACCGCAAACGGCCCTTGTGATGCAGCCTGGAAAATGAACGGTTGTGAGTGCATCGTCTCTGGCGCGGTGTCATGCTCAAATGGCGAAGCCCCTGCTGCGCGTTTATATGCCATGCGGTTTGCATCGGTCATAGTCGAGGTAGGTTGCCAGAGTGATGAGGCGGCTCGAACCAGATGCAGCGGCAGAGGATCCAAGGCAGGGGATGGCGGGAATGAAACCTCTGATGTTAGCTGGCAGGAACCAAGAAAGCCACCGCAAACGGCCCATGTGATGCAGCCTGGAAAATGAACGGTTGTGAGTGCATCGTCTCTGGCGCGGTGTCATGTTCAAATGGCGAAGCCCCTGCTGCGCGTTTATATTCCACGCGGTTTGAATCGGTCATAGTCGAGGTAGCTTGCCAGAGTGACGAGGCGGCTCGAATCAGATGCAACGGCAGAGGATCGAAGGCAGGGCATGGCGGGAATGAAACGTCTGAAGTGAGCTGGCAGGAACCAAGAAAACCACCGAAAACGGCCCATGTGATGCAGCCTGGAAAACGAACGGTTGTGAGCGCATCGTCTCTGGAGCGGTGTCATGGTCAAATGGCGAATACCCTGCTGCGCGTTTATTTGCCATGTGGTTTCATCGGTCATATTCAACGTAGGTCGCCAGATTGATGAGGCGGCTCGAATCAGATGGAGCGGCTAAGGATCCAAGGCACGGCATGGCGGGAATGAAACGTGTGAGGTGAGCTGGCAACAACCAAGAAACCCACCGCAAACGGCCCATTTGATGCAGGCTGGAAAACGAACGGTTGTGAGCGCATCGTCTCTGGCGCGGTGTCATGGTCAAAGGGCGAATACCCTGTTGCGCGTTTATATGCCATGTGGTTTTCATCGGTCATAGTCGACGTAGGTTGCCAGATAGATGAGGCGGCTCGAACCAGATGCAGCGGCAGAGGATCCAAGGCAGAGCATGGCGGGAATAAAACGTCTGATGTGAGCTGGCAGGAACCAAGAGAACCACCGAAATCGGCCCATATGATGCAGCCTGGAAAACGAGCGGTTGTGAGCGCATCGTCTCAGGCGCGGTGTCATGGTCAAATGGCGAATCCCCTGCTGAGCGTTTATATGCCATGTGGTTTTCATCGGTCATAGTCGACGTAGGTTGCCAGATTGATGAGGAGGCTCGAATCAGATGCAGCGGCAGAGGATCCAAGGCAGGGCATGGCGGGAATGAAACCTCTGATGTGAGCTGGCAAGAACCAAGAAACCCACCGCAAACATCCCATGTGATGCAGCCTGAAAAACGAGCGGTTGTGAGCGCATCGTATCTGGCGCGATGTCATGCCCAAATGGAGAAGCAACTGAAGCGCGTTTATATACCATGCTGTTTGCTTCGGTCATAGTCGAGGTAGGTTGCCAGATTGATGAGCCGGCTCGAACAAGATGCAGTGGCAGAGCATCCAAGGCAGGGCACGGCGGGATTGAAACCTCTTATGTGAGCTGGCAAGAACGAAGAAAGCCACAGCAAAAGGCCCATGTGGTGCAGCCTGGAAAACGAACGGGTGTGAGCGCATCGCCTCTGGCGCGATGTCATGCCCAAATGGAGAAGCAACTGATGCGCGTTTATATGCCATGCTGTTTGCTTCGGTCATAGTCGAGGTAGGGTGCCAGAATGATGAGTCGGCATGAACCAGATGCAGCGGCAGAGGATCCAAACCAGGGCATGGCGGGATCGAAACCTCTGATGTGAGCTGGCAAGAACCAAGAAACCCACCGCAAACATCCCATGTGATGCAGCCTGAAAAACGAGCGGTTGTGAGCGCATCGTCTCTGGCGCGATGTCATGCCCAAATGGAGAAGCAACTGAAGCGCGTTTATATACCATGCTGTTTGCTTCGGTCATAGTCGAGGTAGGTTGCCAGATTGATGAGCCGGCTCGAACAAGATGCAGTGGCAGAGCATCCAAGGCAGCGCAAGGCGGGATTGAAACCTCTGATGTGAGCTGGCGCGGACAAGAAAGCCACCAAAAACGGTCCATGTGGTGCAGCCTGGAAAACGAACGGATGTGAGCGCATCGTCGCTGGCGAGATGTCATGCCCAAATGGCGAAGCCCCTGGTGCGCGTTTATATGCCATTCTGTTTGCTTCGGTCATAGTCGAGGCAGGTTGCCAGATTGATGATGCGGCTCGAACCAGATGCAGCGGCACAGGATCCAATGCAGAGCATGGCGGGAATGAAACGTCTGATGTGAGCTGGCAGGAACCAAGAAAACCACCTAAAACGACCCATGTGATGCAGCCTAGAAAACGAACGGATGTGAGCGCATCGTCTCTGGCGCAGTGTCATGGTCAAATGGCGAATACCCTGCTGCGCGTTTATATGCCATGTGGTTTTCATCGGTCATAGTCGACGTAGGTTGTCAGATTGATGAGGCGGCTCGAACCAGATGCAGCGGCAGAGGATCCCAGGCAGAGCATGGGGAATGAAACGTCTGATGTGAGCTGGCAGGAACCAAGAAAACCACCGAAAACGGCCCATGTGATGCAGCCCCGAAAACAAGCGGTTTTGAGCGCATCGTTTCTGGCGCGGTGTCATGATCAAATGGCGAATACCCTGCTGCGCGTTTATATGCCATGTGGTTTTCATCGGTCATTGTCGACGTAGGTCGCCAGATTGATGAGGCGGCTCGAACCAGATGCAGCGGCAGAGGATCCAAGGCAGGGCATGGCGGGAATGAAACGTCTGATGTGAGCTTGGCAAGAACCAAGGAACCCACCGCAAACGGCCCATGTGATTTAGCCTGGAAAACGAGCGGGTATGAGCGCATCGCCGCTGGCGCGGTGTCATACCCAAGTGGAGAAGCAACTGGTGCGCTTTTATATGCCATGCTGTTTGCTTCGGTCATTGTCGAGGTAGCTTGCCAGATTGATGATTCCGCTCAAACCGGACGCAGCGGTAGAGGATCCGAGGCAGGGCAGGGCAGGAATGAAACGTCTGATGTGAGCTGGCAGGAACATAGAAACCCACCGCAAACGGCCCATGTGATGCAGCCTGGAAAACGAATGGGTGTGAGCGCATCGTCTCTGGCGCGCTGTCATGCTCAAATGGCGAAGCCCCTGCAGCGCGTTTATATGCAATGCGGTTTTAATCGGTCATGGTCGAGGTAGGTTGCCAGATTAATGAGGCGGTTCGAACCAGATGCAGCGGCAGAAGATCCAAGGCAGGTCATGGCGGGAATGAAACGTCTGATGTGAGCTGGCAAGAACCAAGAAGCCCACCGCAACCGGCCCATGTGACTGCGGCCTGGAAAACGAACGGGTGGGAGCGAATCGTCTCTGGCGCGGTGTCAAGCTCAAATGGCGAAGCCTCTGCTGCGCGTTTATATGCCTTGCGGTTTGCATCGGTCATAGTCGAAGTAGGATGCCAGATTGATGAGCCGGCTCGAACCAGATGCAGAGGCAGAGGATCTAAGGCAGGGAGTAGCGGTCTTGAAGCATCTGATGTGAGCTGGCAGGAACCAAGAAACTCACCGCAAACGGCCTATGTTGAGCAGCCTGGAAAACAAACGGCTGTGATCGCATCATCTCTGGCGTGGTGTCATGCTCAAATGGCGAAGCCCCTGCTGCGCGTTTATATGCAATGCGGTTTCCATCAGTCATAGTCGAGGTAGGTTGCCAGATTGATGAGCCTGCTCGAACCAGATGCCGCGGCAGATGATCACAGGCAGGGCATGGCGGGATAGAAACCTCTGATGTGAGCTGGCAGGAACCAAGAACCCCACCGAAAACAGCTCATGTGATGCAGCCTGGAAAACGAACGGGTGTGAGCGCATCGTCGCTAGTGCAGTGTCATGCCCAAAAGGCGAAGCCCCTGGTGCGCCTTTATATGCCATGCTGTTTGCTTCGGTCATAGTTGAGGTAGCTTGCCAGATTGATGAGGCGGCTCGAACCAGATGCAACGGCAGAGGATCCAAGGCAGGGCATGGCGGGAATCAAAAGTCTGATGTGAGCTGGCAGGAACCAAGAAACCCACCGCAAACGGCCTTTGTGATGCAGCCTGGAAAACCAACGGGTGTGAGTGCATCGTCGTTGGCGCGGTGTCATCCCCAAATGGCGAAGCCCCCTGTGCGCGCTTTTGTGCCATGCTGTTTGCTTCGGTCATACTCGAGGTAGGTTTCAAGATTGATGAGCCCGCTGGACCCAGATGCAGTGGCAGAGGATTCAAGGCAGGGCATAGCGGGATTAAACCTCTGATGTGAGCTGGCAGGAACCAAGAAACCCACAGCAACGGCCCTATGATGCAGCCTGGAACACCAACGGGTGTGAGTGCATCGTCGTTGGCGCGGTGTCATGCCCAAATGGCGAAGCCCCTTGTGCGCGTCTTTATGCCATGCTGTTTGCTTCGGTCATACTCGAGCTAGGTTGCCAGACTGATGAGCCCGCTCGAACCAGATGCAGTGGCAGATGATCCAAGGCAGGGCATTGCGGCATTGGAACATGTGATGTGAGCTGGCAGGAACCAAGAAACCCACCGCAAACGGCCTATGTGATGCAGCCTGGTTAACAAACGGGTGTGATCGCATCGTCTCTGGCGTGGTGACATGCTCAAATGGCGAAGACCCTGCTGCGCGTTTATATGCCATGCGGTTTCCATCTGTCATAGTCGAGGTAGGTTGCCAGATTGATGAGCCGGCTCGAACCAGATGCCGCGGGTGAAGATCCAAGGCAGGGCATTGCGGGATTTAAACCTCTGATGTGAGCTGGCAGGAACCAAGAAACCCACCGCAAATGGCTCATATGATGCAGCCTGGAAAACGAGTGGGTGTGAGCACATCGTCGCTAGTGCAGTGTCATGCCCAAAAGGCGGGAACCCTGGTGCGCCTTTATATGCCATGCTGTTTGCTTCGGTCATAGTCGAGGTAGGTTGCCAGATTGATCAGCCGGATCGAACCATATGCATCGGCAGAAGATCCAAGGCAGGGCATTGCGGGATTGAAACTTCTGACGTGAGCTGGCAGGAACCAAGAAACCCACAGCAAAATGCCCGTGTCTTGCAGCCTGGAAAACGAACAGTTGTGAGCGCATTGTCGTTGGCGCGGTGTCAGGCCCAAAAGGCGAAGCCCCTGGTGCGCGTTTTGATCCTATGCAGTTTGCTTCGGTCATACTCGAGGTAGGTTGCCAGATTGATGAACCCGCTCGAACCAGATGCAGTGGCAGAGGATCCAAGGCAGGGCATGGCGGGATTTAAACCTCTATATGAGCTGGCCGGAACCAAGAAAGCCACCGCAAATGGCCGATGTGGTGCAGCCTGGAAAATGATTTGGTGTGAGCGCATCGTCGCTGGCGCGGTGTCATGCCCAAATGGAGAAGAAACGGGTGCGCGTTTATATGCCATGCTGTTTGCTTCGGTCATACTCGAGGTAGGATGCCAGATTGATGAGCAAGCTCGAACGAGATGCAGCGGCAGAGGATCCAAAGCACGGCATGGCGGGATTGAAACCTCTGATGTGAGCTGGCCGGGACCAAGAAACCCACCAAAAACGGCCCATGTGACTGCAGCCTGGAAGACGAATGGGTGTGAGGGCATCGTCGCTGGCGCGGTGTCACGTTCAAATGCGAAACCCCTGGTGCGCGTTTATATGCCATTCTGGTTGCTTCGGTATAATCGAGGTAGCTTGCCAGATTGATGAGCCGGCTCGAACCAGATCCAGCGGCAGAGGATGCAAGGCAGGGCATGGTGGGATTGAAACCCCTGATGTGAGCTGGCCGGAACCATAAAACCCACCGAAAACGGCCCATGTGACTGCAGCCTGGAAAACGAAAGGGTGTGAGCGCATCGTCGCTGGCGCGGTGTCCCGCTCAAATGCGAAACCCCTGGTGCGCGTTTATATGCCATCCTGGTTGCTTCGGTCATAGTCGAGGTAGGTTGCCAGATTGATGAGCCGGCTTGAACCAAATGCAACGGCAGAGGATCCAAGGCACTATCCTCTCTTCCTGCACCCTCACCTCTTTCATTTCTTCATTCTGCCTGCTATTCTTTATTTCCGGTGCTCCAGCTCATGTGCTTCAGTATCGATGGCAGATGCCGGGGCTAGCAAAAATCATTTCCTTCCTTTTTACTATTATTTTTAATTAAAACACTACCAGCACCATCAATGGCAGGGCATGGCGGGATTGAAACCTCTGATGTGAGCTGGAAGGAACCAAGAAACCCACCACAACGGCCCATGTGATGCAGCCTGGAAAAACAACGAGCATGAGCATATCGTCATTGGCGCGGTGTCATGCCCAAATGGCGTAGCCCCTGGTGCGCGTTTTTATGCCATGCTGTTTGCTTCGGTCATAGTCGAGGTAGGTTGCCAGATTGTTGAGCCGGCTTGAACCAGATGCAGAGGCAGAGGATCCAAGGCAGAGAGCGGCGGTTTTGAAACCTCTGATGTGAGCTGGCAGGAACCAAAAAACCCACCGCAAACTGCCTATGTGATGCAGCCTGGAATACAAACAGGTCTGATCGCATCGCCTCTGGCCCGGTGACATGCTCAAATGGCGAAGCCCCTTGTGCTCGTTTTTATGCCATGCTGTTTGCTTCGGTCATATTCGAGGTAGGTTGCCAGATTGATGAGCCGGCTTGAACCAGATGCAGAGGCAGAGGATCCAAGGCAGAGAGCGGCGGTTTTGAAACCTCTGATGTGAGCTGGCAGGAACCAAAAAACCCACCGCAAACTGCCTATGTGATGCAGCCTGGAATACAAACAGGTCTGATCGCATCGCCTCTGGCCCGGTGACATGCTCAAATGGCGAAGCCCCTTGTGCGCGTTTTTATGCCATGCTGTTTGCTTCGGTCATATTCGAGGTAGGTTGCCAGATTGATGAGCCGGCTTGAACCAGATGCAGAGGCAGAGGATCCAAGGCAGAGAGCGGCGGTTTTGAAACCTCTGATGTGAGCTGGCAGGAACCAAAAAACCCACCGCAAACTGCCTATGTGATGCAGCCTGGAATACAAACAGGTCTGATCGCATCGCCTCTGGCCCGGTGACATGCTCAAATGGCAAAGCCCCTTGTGCGCGTTTTTATGCCATGCTGTTTGCTTCGGTCATATTCGAGGTAGGTTGCCAGATTGATGAGCCGGCTTGAACCAGATGCAGAGGCAGAGGATCCAAGGCAGAGAGCGGCGGTTTTGAAACCTCTGATGTGAGCTGGCAGGAACCAAAAAACCCACCGCAAACTGCCTATGTGATGCAGCCTGGAATACAAACAGGTCTGATCGCATCGCCTCTGGCCCGGTGACATGCTCAAATGGCGAAGCCCCTTGTGCGCGTTTTTATGCCATGCTGTTTGCTTCGGTCATATTCGAGGTAGGTTGCCAGATTGTTGAGCCGGCTTGAACCAGATGCAGAGGCAGAGGATCCAAGGCAGAGAGCGGCGGTTTTGAAACCTCTGATGTGAGCTGGCAGGAACCAAAAATCCCACCGCAAACTGCCTATGTGATGCAGCCTGGAATACAAACAGGTCTGATCGCATCGCCTCTGGCCCGGTGACATGCTCAAATGGCGAAGCCCCTTGTGCGCGTTTTTATGCCATGCTGTTTGCTTCGGTCATATTCGAGGTAGGTTGCCAGATTGATGAGCCGGCTTGAACCAGATGCAGAGGCAGAGGATCCAAGGCAGAGAGCGGCGGTTTTGAAACCTCTGATGTGAGCTGGCAGGAACCAAAAAACCCACCGCAAACTGCCTATGTGATGCAGCCTGGAATACAAACAGGTCTGATCGCATCGCCTCTGGCCCGGTGACATGCTCAAATGGCGAAGCCCCTTGTGCGCGTTTTTATGCCATGCTGTTTGCTTCGGTCATATTCGAGGTAGGTTGCCAGATTGATGAGCCGGCTTGAACCAGATGCAGAGGCAGAGGATCCAAGGCAGAGAGCGGCGGTTTTGAAACCTCTGATGTGAGCTGGCAGGAACCAAAAACCCACCGCAAACTGCCTATGTGATGCAGCCTGGAATACAAACAGGTCTGATCGCATCGCCTCTGGCCCGGTGACATGCTCAAATGGCAAAGCCCCTTGTGCGCGTTTTTATGCCATGCTGTTTGCTTCGGTCATATTCGAGGTAGGTTGCCAGATTGATGAGCCGGCTTGAACCAGATGCAGAGGCAGAGGATCCAAGGCAGAGAGCGGCGGTTTTGAAACCTCTGATGTGAGCTGGCAGGAACCAAAAAACCCACCGCAAACTGCCTATGTGATGCAGCCTGGAATACAAACAGGTCTCATCGCATCGCCTCTGGCCCGGTGACATGCTCAAATGGCGAAGCCCCTTGTGCGCGTTTTTATGCCATGCTGTTTGCTTCGGTCATATTCGAGGTAGGTTGCCAGATTGATGAGCCGGCTTGAACCAGATGCAGAGGCAGAGGATCCAAGGCAGAGATCGGCGGTTTTGAAACCTCTGATGTGAGCTGGCAGGAACCAAAAAACCCACCGCAAACTGCCTATGTGATGCAGCCTGGAATACAAACAGGTCTGATCGCATCGCCTCTGGCCCGGTGACATGCTCAAATGGCGAAGCCCCTTGTGCGCGTTTTTATGCCATGCTGTTTGCTTCGGTCATATTCGAGGTAGGTTGCCAGATTGATGAGCCGGCTTGAACCAGATGCAGAGGCAGAGGATCCAAGGCAGAGAGCGGCGGTTTTGAAACCTCTGATGTGAGCTGGCAGGAACCAAAAAACCCACCGAAAACTGCCTATGTGATGCAGCCTGGAATACAAACAGGTCTGATCGCATCGCCTCTGGCCCGGTGACATGCTCAAATGGCAAAGCCCCTTGTGCGCGTTTTTATGCCATGCTGTTTGCTTCGGTCATATTCGAGGTAGGTTGCCAGATTGATGAGCCGGCTTGAACCAGATGCAGAGGCAGAGGATCCAAGGCAGAGAGCGGCGGTTTTGAAACCTCTGATGTGAGCTGGCAGGAACCAAAAAACCCACCGCAAACTGCCTATGTGATGCAGCCTGGAATACAAACAGGTCTGATCGCATCGCCTCTGGCCCGGTGACATGCTCAAATGGCGAAGCCCCTTGTGCGCGTTTTTATGCCATGCTGTTTGCTTCGGTCATATTCGAGGTAGGTTGCCAGATTGATGAGCCGGCTTGAACCAGATGCAGAGGCAGAGGATCCAAGGCAGAGAGCGGCGGTTTTGAAACCTCTGATGTGAGCTGGCAGGAACCAAAAAACCCACCGCAAACTGCCTATGTGATGCAGCCTGGAATACAAACAGGTCTGATCGCATCGCCTCTGGCCCGGTGACATGCTCAAATGGCGAAGCCCCTTGTGCGCGTTTTTATGCCATGCTGTTTGCTTCGGTCATATTCGAGGTAGGTTGCCAGATTGATGAGCCGGCTTGAACCAGATGCAGAGGCAGAGGATCCAAGGCAGAGAGCGGCGGTTTTGAAACCTCTGATGTGAGCTGGCAGGAACCAAACAACCCACCGCAAACTGCCTATGTGATGCAGCCTGGAATACAAACAGGTCTGATCGCATCGCCTCTGGCCCGGTGACATGCTCAAATGGCGAAGCCCCTTGTGCGCGTTTTTATGCCATGCTGTTTGCTTCGGTCATATTCGAGGTAGGTTGCCAGATTGATGAGCCGGCTTGAACCAGATGCAGAGGCAGAGGATCCAAGGCAGAGAGCGGCGGTTTTGAAACCTC